>VZTG01001729.1:87468-128026 GCA_013397845.1 Melanocharis versteri
TTTTTTTTTTTAACTGGGGTAAAACACAGATCTTGGTCTCTCAGAAGCAACCAAATGGAAAAGACATTTTTCAAGGGCTCAGCAGTGGCACTGGGCAGTTCAGGGCAATATTATGGCCAGGTGAAATCAAGATCTTTAAGATAATATGAAGCCCAAAGAGGTTAAAAAACTACTGATACTGTGGCTAGATAAAGCAGTTTTACTGCAGTGAAAGAGCTGTGAGGGAAAAGAAAAAAGGGAAAAACCACACAGTGTATTAAGATGCTTCATTAGAGAGCAGGTACTCAAACTTTCCCTGGAAGAAACAAATCCCCCGAGGTGAAGGGACGAAATTTTTTTGTCAGTTATGCCAAAGTGTTTTCTTTAAAATTAATGTAAGCTCTGGGAAGTTCACCCAGTTAAACGAGAGCAGAAGTGCTGTCCCTGCAGGATGCCTCCTCCCAGCACTGCCGTCCCCCCTCTCTGCAGATGTTTGGGGAGGGGGAGAGGCTCAGGCTGTGGTTCCACATCTATTAATATCACATCTGCTGTACTCTGAGGTTTCGTGGCAGGACAGATTCGATCTGGATCAAGCACAAACACATTTTTGCTGAATTAGCCTGAGCACATGATATGATGTGCTCCAGCTTTGAGTTAGCTGGCCACATTATGTCAGTCTGAAGCTGACACACAGCTCGGGACTTGGCAAAAAGGTTCCCAGGATCAAGGTATGTCACAAAGCCCTTGAATGCATTTGAGCCAGGTGGTGGATTTGTACCAGATCAGGAGTTTCCATCACGGGGATCCAGCTGCTTTGATCCACTGCTGGGCACCTTAAATCCAGGTGTGTCAGCTTGTGAAAGCAGCCTCTAAATCCTAAACTCACATGTGTGAGACAGTCACCATTCCCCAAAACCCGGTGCCCAGAAGTTAAAGAAAACAAGTTGGGGCTAGATCTAAGTTTTATAAGAGTCTTCCCTTTTCTTGCTGCAGCAGGGGCTGATTCCCTGTTGGCACAGGTCAAGGCAGGGATGCTGCTGCCTTCACCGTGCCCTGACCCCGCATCTCCCCACGAGCCTCCGGCTGAAAGGCTGTCTCGGGGTAGGGGCAGCACATCAGAGCAGTGAGAAATAAATAAATATTGTATTTTGTCGGAAGGATTTGGGGTTTTTAAATTATATATTTAGCAAAAACACAAATAATTCATGAGTGTTTTCAAATACATGAATAATTCAAGCTGGAACCGAAATAGCTAAATCATCAGGGCCATCATCCTCATAGAGGCATCTAGGATAGGTTATTTCAAGTACATTTCACTGCAGACTGGCACGTGCACAAATTCACTAACAAGCAGCTGCATCCGTGCCTTTCAGCTCCCACAAACCCCAGCTAGTCACAAATCCCTGACTCAGGATGCCAGCCCTGTAGCTGAGATGCATCTGAGCCCTAATTGAGCCACGGCTTTAAGGGTAGGGACAGAACCAGTCTGAAATCCCATTTTATAGCTCCTCAAACCACATCTGAACCGTGTGGTACATATGTGGCATTTAAGAGCAAATTATCTGAGCACCATACAAATGTTCACTAATAGCTAACTCCAAGCTCTAGCAACCAGCATTCTTGCCTGCATATTTGTGGCTGACATTGTGTAGACTTTGAGGCATGTATATTTGTTAATTTGAATTCTGTGTATTTTGTGGGCATCAAGGGTGTAATACCAAAACCATAACTTCATTGTGAAAAAGTCTGCACTTTCATATATATATGGGAATCTGGGATGAGCTGGACAGCCAGATACCTTAGCAGGAATTCTCAGAACAAGAAAATCTCAGGTTTTTAAGTAATTTTGTGGCACTGAGAGACATGGTTTAGTGGTGGGCTTGGCAGTGCTGCGTTGACAGTGGGACTTGATGACCTTAGAGGTCTTTTCCAATCTTAATGATTCTATGAGTCTAAGTACCTTTTAAGGGCAGTTGCCTTTACCTTTATCTTGACACCAACAAATTTAACGATTTTTATTACTACTTCTCAAATTCTGTTTTCAAAATAAACATTTAACTTTAAACCCCTTTCAATGAAAAACTGCACTTTAAATTTCATGGATCCTATGCCATCCAACAGCATCACTTAAGGCCTCTCCTAATTTACTGATACAAACTGAAATCCTATGGTTGTGTTATCAGGTAATCAAGGAAATGTTTTGCCTGCTAAAAGTGCAGTAGTTTATCATTGAGGTTTTAAAGTTAAAAAGTTTGCCAAAACACAATCCCTGCTTTGACATTTCACTTATTACTCATTTAATGCATAACACCAAGCGTTTATTCCAGTGCATCCATCATCCCACCTCCAGCCTCCCTCTTGCTCTGGCCTTTACACCACACCTGGTCAGCCTCCTGCCAGGGAGAAATTCAAAACTCAGACCTAGAGAACTGTGAGCTCAGCATCAGGCTAAGAGTCAGTAGCTGTTGTCACCTCAAGCTCTGCAAACACTAATCCCAGAGGAAACCCCCACCCTATGGCAGGGGGGTGGAACTCGACGATCCCAAAGGTCCTTTCCAACTCAAACGATCCTAGGAGTCCATGATTCTGTGAAAACCCCCCACATTTCACCAAGAGCTCTGTGCAGGACCACGGTGTCTGTTCACCCAAAATGCTGAGGTAGCGCCTGGATGTCATCAGCCACCATAGTGCATAAACCCAGCGGAGAGTCCCAGCCTGGGAAGATGGAGTTGAGCATTCCCGGCTGTAAGCATTCTGACAAAGGGCATTATTCTGGTCCTTGCAGTCCCAGTGCACCACCAAGATACCCCTGTGCCAATGGGGACACGGTCCCTCTGTGCTGCTGGCACAGGGTGACAGTGGTGCACCTGATGGCAGCACCCCCAACCACCCTGTGGCTACAGCCAGAGCCCTGAACAATTACCATGGAGGACAGGCAGCTTTAGAGAGCAATAATTAAGTAAACAGCTGTCCCGTGTGCCCTCCTGCATCCCACTGCAGAAGAAAGTTATCTGGGATGGGTTACACAGCTGCTCTCTGGCCAGGGACAACACTGACAGCAAGAAAATGTTTTTGGAAGGAAGCTGTAAGTCTAATATTTCATTAAGAGGAAATGAAGGAGCCACATTGTGGTATTGACTTATACAGTTGTATCTGATGGCATTTCACATTCTCTGCTTGTCACCCCAGCTGTGTCTCTGCTTCGGGAAAACCCGGGGCTCAGAACCACCAACCGAAAAATATTACATGGCAAAAGCCTGACACTGAGTGTGCTGGAGGCACTTCTGTAACCCTCTGATCTTGGGACACATAACGGCTCATTCATTCTCTCCCTCTTTTTTTCAGTTTTGTAGGAATTCCCCCATTGTAACGAGCCCTTGACCTTACCCCCATTTCTTCTAACGCTGCCTGACATCTTCCCATCATATGTTAACAGTGTGTGTGTGTCTTCAGTGAAAAGCAAACCATTCCTGGTGCTCTCGAGCCCCAAAGAAAAGCAACGTGGAGGAAAAAAAGAAAGAGAAACCTCAGCCTCGCTGATTCTTCCCAGAGATCTGTTGCTCCAGCAACTGGAAGTCAAACAATGATGTCAAGAAGACAGAGCCGAGCACTTTAAGTGCGGCGTCCAGTTGCCACAGCAACTCGTTTTTAAAGTAAGTGATGCAGAGAGGTTTTCTTTTCTCAGTAGTAAAAAAATATGAGAGAGTGAATAAGTGTAAAGGATGTTTACCTGGGGCTGGGGGTGTTAATTTAGGGGGCTGGGATGCAGCACCCTGCCAAAGGGCCAGGGCAGGGAGGAGGAAGAGGAGGATGCTGTTCCCTCCCAGCGGAGCCGAGCAGCTGCTTGGAAAGGAATTGCTTTGCTCTTCCTTTCACCAAAGGAAATGCCAGAGAGGCAAACTCTGCTGCCAGATGCCACATGGACACCAAATGTTCCCCGCTGGCTCACACCAGCCCGCGCTGCCGAGGCTCCGAGGGGAGGGCTCCGAGGGGAGGGCTCCTCGTCTCGCTTTCATCCCGCCTGCCCTGAGCTCCCTCAGCTGTTGCAGACCCATCTGTCCCACGAGCCACGGGCAGTGCTGGGCAGCTCACAGGCTTCAGATGGGGAGGACAGGTGCTGGGGGGGGCGAGGGGACCCTTTGGCCACCCCTGAGCATAAGCCCTTTTCCAGCCCCCAGTCCCCTCCAGCGCTTTCCCCAGCCTCCTGCATGGCTCTTTTGTTTGGGACCATCAGTTTGTGGCTTCCCAAGAACCAAAATCTGTGGCAAAAAGGTGCAGCTTTACGATTTCACTCCAAATAAAAGAATTTCCCCCAGCCTTCTGCCCCCAAGGGGCTAAGAGGGGAGGTGGAGTGAGAGCTGTTGGCGTTTCTGGGGGACAGGACGTGGCCAGTTTTGGAGGTTACAGCCAAGGTTTTTGTTGACAGAACATTTACTCACACAGCTTCTTGCACATGGAGCATGTTGCTTCCCAGAGCAGCCATCCATACGGATCTGGGAGACAGGAGACACCTTCAGCTCTGGTCCCTGCTTGAAAGACACCACAGATCTCCTGAGGAGCTGCTTTATCCCCACGTGCCTGTCAGGAACAACGCGATTAACTCTTGCACTGATTCATCCTTATCCATTTATCTAATACAAACCATTTCTTTACTCCATCAGGCCCTTGCTCTCACTGAGTAATCCCCGGTTGTATCATGCTTTGGAATTAGTCTGTAAGGTCCTCAGGGCAGGGATCATGCCTTGGAAGGTGCCTCACAGACTTTAGGCCATTGCTAAATTAATAAGAATGTAATAAAAGTATTAGAGCTCTACCTAGGGAGGCATTGTTATGCCCCAGAGGCAGCATATCTGGTTAACAACCCTGAAAAGAAATGCCAACAACATTAGCCTCTGCCCCTACATCCCTCCACCTAATGTAAAATTAAATAGCTACAAATTACCTATCTATTTTTCTATCTGCCTAGGCAATTAGCCCATGCTCATTACTGGACATATGGGGATACATCCAAGCTTGCAGGCGCTCACCAAGACGGGAGGCACAACACACAACAAGGCAGGAGTAGATGCTCCGAGGCTTCTGCTCCCTACTGAAACACACCATTAAACCACAACACGTTGGGCCATCAGCAGAGGTCAGAAAAAAACCTGCAAAATCTGGCAAGAAAAGTGTCCAAAGAGCAAACTGAGAGCCAAGGGCAGCAAACAGGCTGTGAAAGTGTTCTCAAGGGTGTGGGCGGGACAGAGAGGAGCAGCCAGGGATGTTTATTCATATGGGAAAGGCAAACACCGAGCTATAAGCAAATGTGGCATTTATTTGCAATTGAACTCGTGCATAGATCTCCATGAATACGAGGTGCACCCCACTGATGAGGGAGCCTGCTGCCAATGGGGCATTGTCAAGGATAAATCCATGGAATTGCAGCGAGGCGACAGCTGAGCATCCAGTCAAACATCCTGGAAGAAAATGCAGGCTGAGGTTCTTCAGTCAATAGAACTCCCCTATGCTCGAGCTGAATTTGGGAGCACAGGAGCTCCCACGCCTCCCTCCATGAAGCCAAGAATGCTGCCTCGAATCCAGTGCTTTAATCCAGCTGAGTTCGAGCCCTCTGCTCTGCAGTTCGACAGTAATGCTATATTTTTATTCAGGGCAGGATCAGAGGTCTGATGAAACCTCATGTTGCCAACATAAAAGTGGAAGGAGCTTTAGCTAATCCCAAGGAAAATGAAGCCCACCTCTTTCACCCCACACCCCTCCTGAAAAGAAAGAAAATGCAAACCCCACATTTTACTCTCTTGGAGGAGAAAATTCCCTGCTGTCCTCAGATGGTTAAAACATGCAGCTTTAGTGGGCTGCAGAAGGAATAGCAATTACATACCCTTCACCTCTTGCCAGCCTGGGCTTTTTTTTTTTTTTTGGTGGGGTTTTTTTCTAAATCTTTCAACTGTTTTGGGGTTTTTTTTTTTCCAGTCTTTCTTATGGGGGGAAACGTTCTCACCCTCCATGAGAAAGGGTGGTTTAGGGTTGGAAGAAAACAGGGGAAGGGAGTTCACAGGCTGCTTCAATGTCATTAAAACAAAAAAAAAGAAAAAAAAATTTAAAAGAGAGAGAGAGAAAGAAAGGCCAGGTCTTCAGTGGAGTTAGCCTGGCCATATTAAAGGAGCAGGTGTTGTATTGAGTTAATTTATCTGGGAGGAGACCTGAGCAAATCCCAGCAGCCCTGCTGAGAAAAAAGCTTTGTGTGCTGACACAAAGCCCTCCCCGCTGCAGCGCTGCTCTTGCTGTCTTCCCTTCCCTCCTCCGCAGCTTCTCCTAATTGCAGGGCTAATGTCCTCTGACAAGTGCCTCAGATGGTCCAACAACAGCCCTATCACCCATTCCCCATCCCTGATTATTATTATTTTCACAGCCCAAATCCCTGCCGACCTCAGGCTGCTGCTCTTGATTATTCTCCAGCACAACCGTGTCTGCTGAGGAGCAGCAAAATATTCCCTCCGCCATGCTGAGCACCCAGTTGCTTGGCTGTTGTGACATTGCTGCAATTTCTGGCACGAGGAACAGTGCAAATGGGGCTCCAAAGATTCCTCTTTTGAGGCTGCAAGCCCAGGACCCACATCAAAGCCGGAGGCTTGTCTGATGTTTGCTTGGAATGATGGTGTCGGAGGGAGGGGGCCTCTCTGCCTGCCATGCCTGGAATATGTGTGTTATTGGCACAGCCCCCAGCCACGCCACAAGCTGTGTGTCAATTAAAACGGGGATCTGGAGAGCAGCAAGCCCAGGCAAGCAGAGATGGGGAGCAAGCTTATTTATTACGTGATTAAAATAGGTAGATGGTCATCATACGGGGTCAAGAGGAACAACCTGACAGAGCATTCTGTTGACAATGAAAAGAGATTCAAGTTCAACAAGCATAGTCTTAGCATTTCTCACTCCCAAATTCATGCCCAGAAACCAGCATTGCCCTGGGATCTTGGGCTTCTACACAAAAATCACAATTTCCACCAAGGCCACGTCATCCACCCTTGATGCAGACCACTTTTACAAAGCCCAAAACAGAGAGCAAATATCTCCAGCAGCTCCACTGTGCTTTGAGGCTTCTCTTCTTCTACTAGGAGGACTTCCCTCTGGGAATAGAGGCAATCATGGCAGCAGAAGGGAAGCCAACACCTTCAAGAGCTGATTTTCCCAGTGGCATTAAGATGTGCCACAGTTTCTCTGCTGCTTGGCACCACAGTGAAATGGATGCTCTGGGAAGAGAGAGGGAACAAACTCTCATACTTGCTCCCAATTCCTTCAGAAGATGCACGGAGTGCTGCTTGAATAACCTCATATCCACATCAGCCACACCAGCTCACGCGTGGGTCAGACCACAGCAGCCACCACCGGCCACAGGAGGGGACAAACGGGGTGGGAACGGGGTCCCCTGTCCATCCCCAGCTGCACACACCCCTCCATGCCACAGGGACAGGAAATTTATAACTGTGGTATGGAGGAAGAGAAGGTGCTCATCAGGCAAGAGTTACCCTGCATCAAAGGATGCCTTTGATGGGGAGGAGAGAGGGAATCTGGGCAGGAAAGATTTCAGGACACCAGCAAGCAGCTAAGGGCATCTCATTCAAAAAGTGCTCAGCGGTTTCATTGCACAAAGCAAAAATAAAAGACACCCCTTTAAAGTACAGTGAAAGGAAAAGCGTGTTGGGGAGGAAAAGGAGGGGCTGTGGAAAGGGATGAGAGCAGCTGGAGAGGAATTCCAGCGGGACAGATAGACAGGCAGTCACAAAGTCTGTTAATTATTTAAAAAATAAACTAACACAGAAAAGGACGTCCTGGGGAGGAGGGGGAGGCAGAACCTCAGGGTACCCATCAATTATGCACAAACCAGCTCAGGGACACTGTGAAAAAGGGTCCTGTGGGCACTGTCACGGAAATGTCACCAGAAGCTGGCCCCAACCCACCGCCCGTGACACAGCACGGTACCTTCGTGACCCTTTATTACCCCTGGCTTATTGTGCTTTGTAACTTGAGTTGGTATCCACAAGAGGAAACAAAGGAACACAAAGGCTTGGCAATGGTTTGTGTTTCTAATTGCATTGCAACCACGTTTTCACCTGGCACTCCCCTGGCACGTCGGGAACGGGACAGCCTGGAGCCTCCCTCCTACTTTCCGAAGCAGTGACCACAACAAACAACTGGGTGTTAAGCAGAAGCCAACTGCACCCAGATTGGTGCTGCCAGATCAAGGTAAGCAAAGCTATAAGGCAGGAGACACAGGAAATAAACCCGTCCTTAGCGATCACTTTTCCTGATTGGATCTTGGACTGATATGGAGCATCCCCTCCAGAGCTGCAGATTCCAAGTTTTTAACAGGATCAGGTCACACACACCGCTCCTGGGGACTACACAACATGATTTTTCTTGGCTGAACAGCCACCTTCACTGCTGGCTTTCAGATCTCTTTTTTCCAAGAGTTCCATTAACAGAAAACCACCAAAACATGACAAAGCAGCAAAAGTATTTCTTCCCAGTTTTAATATTTTTCTTATAACTTGAGCCTTGAAAAGATATCCCAATATGTTTAGTAAAGCTCTGGCCCAGAAAGTCTGAAGCTTAAGAGGGGAAGAACCATCTCAGGTTCAGAATGGTAATCCTGCATCTTGTGTATGCTTCTATTGTTTCTTGCTATGATGAGAAAATATAAAATTTTCCCTAGAAACCAAAAGCATTAACTTGCCTCGTGCACTCCATCAAATAGACATTGAACAATAAGAGGTTTGGCTCACAAATGGGTGTTGCTAGAATTCCAGTTTTCCTCCTTGTCCTGGTTTTAAACCACAACACGCTTATAAGTATGAAGACCCAAAACCTTACACAATCTTAACCCACCCAGATCATCCTAATTCCTCCTATTCCTCCACTATTGGTTTATCCATGGACAAAATGCCTTTTCTTTGCATTGAACTACTCCTTAAATCCTACAGAAACATGCAGCTTGCAAGCAAGAGGGGTGATGTGTGTTTGATAGAAACCACCCATATAAATGAAACCGCAATTTTTACGATAAATCGGCAAATGGGCAAGCACGCAGAAACTGTATCTGCCATAATGATTTATTTAAAATAAACAAATCCAGCTGTGGTAAAATAACGAGTTCTCTGCAAATACACACACAAATTCTGGCTATTTCATTATGAACATATTAAATCTAGTCCCTCAACTCCGGCTCTTGATGATAATTAAATACACATAGATGTGCTGCAGTGGGTTTGCTCCTGGTAATTTGCATAGCAGAAAATAATTACTCTGGCAATTAGATACAGTGGAACGTGCTGCTTCTTTATGTGCACCATGAATTTCTTCTGATGTTTTGGCACCATCCTTTAAGAAATTAATGAAGGCCCCCTTCCTATTAATAGCATGCTGCAGTGGGTTCATGGTGGCTTTGCCTCATGTGTTTGGAATAACTTTTGTCCTTGTTGCTAGGGCTGGTGCTTCAAACCTCTTGCTGCCTTTAAATAGCTAGCTCCTTTGCTGGCTGTGATGTTTTCCATTTGTTAGCTATTATATTGGTCATTTGTCCAGTTGTGCTGCTCTTGTCCAGTGATCAACCACACAGTGCCAGGGCATCCTTCAGTTCAAGGGAAATAATCAGTCCGTTCCCCTCCTGTCCAGGCTGTTTGTCCTGTCATACACGGGGATGATGCTTCTCTGATCGAGGAGAAAAGGTAGAGACTTGAATCTGTTTCGGTGAGACTCCTCATCCCAGGCTAAGCTTTAAAGTCCCCAGGTTGAGAAAAGTAGTCCCCAGCCTTCAGCAGGAGCAAAGAGAAGGATTAGGTAGAAGAGAAGCATCAGGGAAAACAAAAGCCACGGAACAGATTTGCAGGGCTGAGTTCTGTACAGCCAGAAAGCCCAGCCTTTTCTTCTCTAAAGGCATTTCCCTTTGAACATTGGTCATAAAAGCCTGTGAGAAAGCCTTCTCTCCCTCTTGAGGCTGCTGCCTGAGCTACAGCTGGCCCTGCCAGCAGCCTTCCCTGCATTTCAACTCCGAGCCTGTGAAAGGGAGAGGATGCCTCAGGTTACTTCCAGCACCTCCGGGTCTCCAGAGGGTACCACAGCTTCACTGTTTAAAGATGGGAGGCATATCGGATAAATTTTGATTAATCAAGTCAAGAACTTTGATAAATATTTGAGAACCCCTTTGCTGCCAGTGCACATTTAATAATAAAAGGAGAACAGAGAAACATCAAAGGCAAAACAGACAACCAGAAATGCGTGTGAGAGGTGAGACTATCACCCTGTGGAACTTCTCTCCTCACCCAGACAGCTCCTGGTCCTGCTTCCTTATGACCTCAGAGCATTTTTCACTGGTGCTGCCACTGCTCTTGCCCTGCTGCCCTGTGCTGCCCCAGCTCCTCTCAGCTCTTGCCCAAAGACATTTCTCTCTCTCCTGAGCACTCCCCCACCTTTCTGTTGTCTTTCACACTTTAATTTTGAGTGAGGTTTAGTCTACTTGCACAAACTGCTGAGAGAAAAGATGGCCCAGAAGTGAGGGTGGCAGCCTGGGCAGGGGAGAGTCACATTCAATTCTCTCTGCCACTGACTTCTCGCCTAACCCTGGGCATCCTATTTCACACCTCTTCGGGAACACCACTGCCTTCTTCAAAGTACTGCTCAGATATATCTATTAAAGGCTCCAAACACTTTGAACTTGATGTTAGCCACCAGCCACTTCAAAAGATCCTGTCAGTTTTGGCTGGGTATTTATCCTTAGTTGAAACTGCAATTCTGCCGTCGTCCACAGCCAGTCTGTTCTCCAGCAGATCCGGGCAGGTTTCACCCTCCCTTCCCAAGGGTCACGACCAACACTGCAGTCTGACCCAGCTCCTAGGACCACACGTTGTGAGATGAACATGCAGAGGTGCTGCAGTTCCCCCACAACGAGCCCCAGACGCACCTGGAGGCCAGGCAGAGCCGGAAGGGTGGGATAGGGTGGGATACGGCCACCCAACGCTTCCTAGCCCTGAGACCCACAGACTGCTGCTGGGGCGTGAAAAGGAAGAGGAAAAATGCAACAAAAGACGAGAATAAAGACTTCCATTCCAAAGCACAATTAGGAAGAATGCACCCCTTTTTCTCAGGGTTAGGCTCTTTTTCTTTTTCTCTCTTTGGCCTGGCTCATGGCTGCCTGCAGATCCCTTTCCTGGTTGCCTAGCAGGGCTAGCATTCATGGCAAGCTGAGGTACACCATGGATGCTCCCTGGAAGCAGCCTGCTATTTCCTACCCAGATGTCTTTTATTTCAGTCAGTGTCATTGCTTGAAGAGCAACAATAGCACTTTATTTCTGTGGCTCTCATCTTGGGACAGCCTAGTGACAACCTCGCCTTACCTTCAGCCCTGTTGTACCCTCCATGAATAGCTCATATAAAATAATTCAGAACAAATCAAGAAGGCTAAACCTGTAAATCCTCCCATTCTGCAAGGCTGAGAGGTTATTTTACAAAGCACAAGCACTCAGGCTACACAGTTCTGCTGAAGGGCCCTGTAGCAGTCAAGAACAGCTGAAGCAATTATCAATGCCCCATCTCCTCCAAAAGGCACAAACTCCAGGGAAGGAATCAATAGGAAAACTTAATGTTCTCGAGCCCTTAGCTCAAGACACGTTTTAGGGATAAAGCCTTTAAAAGGCAGAGGATAATATGCTAGGCGAGGACTTAGGAAAAGACTGAACTCCATCCTTGAATATCTGGCTGTGCCATGGATTTGTGGGTTCCCCTGTGTAAAATGTAAGATACTGATATTTGTTTCCTTAATCAAATAGTTTGGACACCATTGACAGAACAGGCTGAATAAGAACTAAACCTCTGAGCTATTTATACCTTCCTATTATTTAACAGAATAGTTTTAGCTCTGAGATGTGCCAGAGCAGACACAGGGATAAAAGCTCCTGCAAACTCCTAACCACAGGCACCGCATTTGCAGGGTATCTGAGAGGAGATGATCCATCTCCTCCTGCTTAGTTTTTGAATGGGATTTGTGACACGTCCACTCATCCAGGCAAGAGAATCAGTTTGCTGATTCCTACCCTCCCATGTCTCTAAAAACTGCACTTTTTCCAAACTGGAAATGTTCTCCTACACCTGCTGGCTACATGATGGATGGAGAGGCAGTTCAACCTCTCACAATGAATTCTCATTAACAGAACCGGAGTGCGGGTTTCCAAAATACTGCCTGAAAGGTGAAGCCTACCCAAAGCTTTCAAATTTAGAAATTTCACCTCCACAAGCCTGTATTTCACCTGAGATGTTCGTGATTTGCCTGTGCCTTTCATCATCACGCAAGCACCTAACACCTCTGCCACATAAAGCACTAAGAACAGGATGTAGAGAAATATTGTGATTATAAAACTGATTTATTGTTTACTCTCACAGGGCCTAGTTGTTACTTCCACTGAATTCAATGGGAGTTTTGCCACTGACTTCAATAGGGTGGAGCAGAGCCAAGGACTTTTGTCTGTTAATTCCTTGTGGATCATTTACAGCTTTCCAAGCACCACTGCAAAAATAAACTTCAGATTTTCAAAAAACCACACACACACACAACAAAAAACCAACTGGAGTTAAAATGCGCATAAAGACCCAAAGAGAACCACTGGCATAATATCGCTACAGTATTTCAGAATAAGTCATTATTTACTCATTAAATCAGCAAACGACAGCTCAATTTCTCAGGATCAGCAGCGTGTGCATTTCTCACGCCGGCAATCAAATTATTCACAAGCCGTGTACATAATTTGCTTTTGAATATATATAAAGTTTAGATATAATGAGCTGGGCTCAGAGCACAGAGACATGGCCAAAAGTGAGCTGGATAAGTGACAGTGCTCTGGAGGTGCCAAGCAAAGGCATCCATGAAGGGGAGGGAATATCTCTTCTGGGTTCCTTTCTGGTGTGGTGCAATTGACCAACTCTAAGATGCCCAAGGTCCTGGTAAGGGAGAGAGAGCAGGCTACAGAAGACAACCAGCCACATTAAACAGATAAACAGGGAGAAAAAAAAAAGGGAGAAAAGGTGAAAACTCACACCGCCCCTATTTCTTCCACCTTTAAGGCGCCTCTCCAATCTCAAGTAGCGCAGTGACAAAACTCAATATTAGGACTGCACACCATTGTCACATGGTTTCAGACAGAAGTAAACTGAAACTAAATATTTTCTCTGCAGAAGCATGGGAAATGTCACCCTTTTCCAAACTTCCACCAAAGAGTCAAAAACTACAGCCCTGGACTAAAACGGGGCAACGCTCCTGGATGAACCTCCACCATCTTTCTGAGCTAATTCTCATGTCAACTGCTTGGGAAAAGTAGGACTAAGACAAAGGGGAGCTGAAAGCCTGGGGCTTGAATGGAAACTATAAAAGGAACAAAAGTAGCAGCAACAAAACTCCAAGGACTCCTTTGGCACCCAAGGAGGAAGCTTAAAATACAGCCAGCGTCTCTCAGCCTTTTTTCCCTATCTTCGTCTAAAAAAAAAAAAAGAAAGAAAGAAAGAAAGAAAAGAGTCAGCTCTCCGAAACAATCTCTTTCTGTGTAAGCTGTTGCCAGAGTCTGAGAGAATAAGCCAGGGTTTCTGTGCCAGCCCATTCACATGGCCAGGTGAAAAGAAACTCATTCCTTTACAGCCTGTGCTGCCCCACACAACATCTGCTGAGAAAGTGGGATGGGAAACACCAAAAAGGGGAGAAGAGAACAGCCGAGGCCTTCAGGTTAGAAGGGCAGCCTGTTCCCACCAGGGAGCCCCTCTTTCACTCGCAGACAACTGCTGCATTTGACATTTCAATGGGAACTGAGGCAGAGCAGGAGGGAGGGCGATGGAGGAGGGGGCAGTGGGAGAGCACATAAAGGGACCCGAGTGAGAAAGGCGGGGAGACAAAAATTCTGCATCTCTTTCATTTCTGCTTTCAGGGTATTTTTTCTCCTCATAATATGACCGTCAGGAGAAAAAGGAGAGTTTCTTTTAAAATCACGCAGATAAGCAGAGAAGGTTGGTCCTGCTAAAAAATTTCTTCAAGATGAGTCAATTTTATGGGGCTTACAGACGAAAATTTTTTTTTTTCTTTTTCTTTTTTTTTTTTTTTTGGTCATCGCTTTTTTTTTGTTTGTGTTTTCAATGAGAAGGAAAAAGGATTTACATAAAATAAACAAAAAGAATGAATAGCAGCAAACCCTGCCATGGGCACCAACAGTGGATGCTTTTAGAAGAGTTACATGAATATTGTTTCAGTGTTCAGCATTGTCTGAGGGTTCAACACAGACACATTCATCCTGGGAAGTAATTCTGGGGTCCTGATCACTCCATACAAACCCCTCAATGAGAGCTGCATGCTTTTTTAAATCTGCTTTAGAGAAACTTTCATCCAAACACATCAGAGTAATTTTGTAAAGGCTTCAAAGCAGCCCTGTGCCATGAAAGGGTATTATCTCCATTTTACAGAACAGGAAACTGAGGCCCAGAGGGAATCACGCAGGCAGCATCCAGAAATGAATCACTGGCAAAGCCTGGAATAAAACTGGTTCCCTGGAGCACCACGCTCATCTGCAGTGAATGCAGAAATGGCCTTGGCTCAGTAAGAGTCTCTCTGCTCAGTTTTATGTCAAGCCCAAATATGCAAACCAAAAATAATACAAATAAGGCTCTAACCAAAATAAGGCTTTCATATCTACAATCAGTGGATATGGATTCATAGAGAACACCAGTCCCTGTGCTGGGAAGCATGGAGGAACCTTTCAGGATTTGGAGAGGGGATGAATGAATGGCCGAGGTGGGAAGATGACAGAGGAGAGCCCAGGAACAGCTTCTCTGAAACTCAGGGGAGGCTAGTGCTATCCTCAGGGCAGTGAGGTGAAACTGGGGTTCTGCTTCCACCAACCAGAATGGGAAATGAGATATTACATCCACAGCTCGTAGATCACAGAAAATGGTTTGGGTTGGAAGTGACCTTAAAGATCATCTTGTTCCAGCCTCCCTGCCATGGGCAGGGACACTTTCCACTAGACCAGGTTTCCCCAAGCCTCATCCAACCTGATTGCTTTTCTCAGTAAGAATTCCCATGAATTCCACTTATGGTCAGTGAGGGAGGCAAAACCCCACAGAGTCTGCAGGATTAACACCACGCTCAACACTCGACACACGCTGTGCAGCAGCCAGGGGTGTGTGTTATTTGCTTGGGACGAGGGTCACACGCAGCAGAGAATCTCCAAAAAGCCACAAAGCCCTCGGTGTCTGGGCTATAACTCAGAAGTGAGGATTAAGAGGTTAAAATGCTTTGTGTTCAGCTGGAATCAGTCTGGAGAGAGTTCAGCATCACTTACCCTTTTGTGTGTCAAAAATAGCCAATCTTTGATCCTTCTTGACTGCTGTGACTCAATATTACTTCCTTTCTGTCTCTGCTCCCCTCTCCACACATACCAGTGGGTTCCTGTTAAAGGGCCAGTTTGCACTGGGACAGATTTAAGGGTGATGGAACAAAGCCACAGGTGCTTCTCAGCCACCCTGGTCAGTGTGGGATGTGTCACATCACAACGAGCAAGGGCAACCTGGGCCTGGCTCTACCCACGGCTCTCCAGGCTTTCCAACCTCTGCAGCGACCATTTTCACTTTTATACACCACAAGCATCTGAAAATCCATAAGGTCCATCAGAAAGCATGAAGAGAACTTGCCAAATGATTTTAGAGTGGTTTGAGGGTTTTTGTTTCAAGTCAGAACACCCCCTACAAACACCTCTGAACTGCACGTCCCTATTTTCCATCTGCCAAACAGAAAAAAGGAAAAATTTCCCACAGAAGCTATCCACATTGAAACCCTGTGGGGAAGACAAAGCTGCAGAGTACCAGTAAGAGGTTAAATCTCTCCCTGGTGCCTCACAATCAGCTCTCAGGGAGAAGACAGCAAGAGATAGGAAAAAATGAAAGTCCTTCTCTAACTATAAATAAAGTTGCCCATATTATTATTGCAGCTATAAAGTTAGGGAATTTTCCTAGATCACAGTTTATCCCCTCCCCATCCTTCAATCCCCAGGAGAAGTAACTAATTGAGTGACAACAGAACAGAGCCACCGAGGGCCTCTCAGGTGATGAGGACAAGTCCAGAGGACAAATCCATCCACCTCTTACCGTGGGGGGCTGAAGCCACCTCGCTGTGCCCAGCGCTGAGAGGTTTCACTGTTCTGGCTGCCACGTTTTGTAACACATACTCAGACACCAGATATCCATGGGGCAACGCTGAGTAATGTGCTGGCTGCTATCTGCCTCGCTGAAAGGGTGATAAGAGTCAGCCAGAGATAGTCCTGCTTCCCAAATTAGATAGCTAAATGATCAGGCCCTTAGAAAAATAACACCACAAGCCCTTCCCCACCATTACCTTTCTACTCGCAGATAAGTACTGAGCATTGCTAAGGCAATGTTAACTGCAGCCTCAGCCCACAGTCTTTAAAAAGTCATGACTCAGACAAGATCATGAAATTGGTTCAGATTTAATGTGACTTTTTCCATTAAAAAGCTCATTTGAATGAGTTTTGGGTTTTCTCCTCGCTGCTGGACTAGAAATGGGTTTTAAAGCTGAAAACGTGATCAAGAGACAAGTTGCTGTTCCTGCAGCTGTTGGACTTCAGAGAAATATTTCCATTTGCAGGAAAGGTACAGCTCATTCCCAGCCAAGAGATGTGGCGACAACGCGTCTCTGTCAAAAGCATTCCTCAGGCTAAGTGAGGCGTCTTCTCTGCCCTCGGCTCAAGCCAAGTTTTTAAGCTTCAGTTCATATATATTCCCCCCAAAATAACTTCCTCAGAGTCACACAAGTGTGTTAGCTCAAAGCACTGCTCGATGATAAATTTGCTTTGCTGCAGCAGCTGATCCACATATTCACACCAACAGCTTGTGGGTCCCTGCATATTGTATGGTTCTATGAACTGGTTTTGGGCAATAATTTCTGGCAGAGGCAGGGCAGGTGCCTATGTGGGCGCTGAGGAGAAGCAATGACACCTGGACCCATCACTGCTGGTTGATTCAGGGCACCAGAACCAAGTTCCCGAGATGTTTGGCTGCTGCTTTGGAATTCCTCCCACTGCCTGCAGTAAGGGTTTGTCCTAGAAACAATCAGGGATGGACCTCAGATGGTTCAGGCTGTTTGAAATCTTGTTTATGTCAGAGGTCCTGTCCCCAGTGCACTCTTCCACAGCAAGGAACATAGACATGCCTCAAGGAAGCACTGAAATAGGGTGAAGGGTTTGTTTGGGGAGGGGAAAGAAAAAAAAAACTAAAAAAATTAAAAAAAAAATCCTCCCCACACATCCAAATGGAAAATCATTAAGAATTTGACAATAAAAGAACTCTGGATTTGGAGCTCTGGTGACACTCACCAGCTTTATCTACCTTGGATATAAAATACTGTAGATCCACAACTCCTAGAACAATGAGATGAAAGATCTGGGGTTTCATCACTCACTGAAGACCAAGCTGATCACAAAGGTGGGATCAGACTCCAGCCAAACCTTCCTGTGAGCACAGGAACATGCGTGCACTGCACCAGTGCTGCTATCAGCGAGCTCCTGGAGCAAGGACCATTTCTGTACAGCTCGTAACACCGGCTTAGCACTGTTTAATTTTCCATCCCGAAAGGAAAGCTCTGGTTTGCCAGGTTCATTCTGGGCAGTGCTGCACCATTGGGAGGCCTGGGAGCTGCAGGCACTGAATTGGGAGCCTTCTCTAGCTATGGATCCTTAATCACACACTGAGAAATGAGTTGGGGAGAAAGAACTGGAGAAAAAATTTTAAATAAAAATGTAATTAAGTCAGTCACCTGTAAGATGTACATGGGTACCTTGCCTGCTTGCTGCTGCAATTAGCAATATTTTCAACTGAATTTAAAGCAGATGAAAGCCCTGAAGGGTAAAGCCTGCTAACTTTGCCTCCCACCTACCCACCAGCTCCAGAAATAAATCTTGTGGGTTTGGAAACAGCTCCTTCCCCACCTTTAACCACAGGCTTGACAGTCCCCGCCAAGCCTCTCTATTTCATTCGTTTCTGGATCTTTCACACACACACACACACACACACACACACACAAGTATTCACACACACCCACAGAGCTGCCCACTTACAAACCTGACAGGTAAAATTATTCCCTCCTTCTCCAGCCCTCCTAATTGCCTCCCTTGGGTTCTTGTGGAGTGCAAACGTCACTGGCTAAATATTAAGTTCATGCAGTGTCACCGTGACGCCTTTCATTAGAGCAATCTCTGTCTCACAGCTCAGCCTCCACTCCACCTCTCATTTCCCTGCTAGGACCCACATGCAGCCTGCAACTCTCCAGCCCGACTTTAAATCATTATGCCAATTGCCCTCAGCCATTTAAAGATAATTTTCTCAGGGAACCATTTGAAAGTGGATGGTGACTTTTTTTTTTTTTTAAATGGTATTTTTTTCTAAAGCACGTTTTGTTTTTTCTAAAAGCACGTTTTTAGATGTGCTTTCTCTTGACAGCTTTCGCAGAAGTTATTGGTAATTCAAGACCTAATTCATTCAATATCATGAAAATGAAGTCATGATATAAGGGTTATTAAAAGCTTTACAATATTTACCATCTTAAATCTTCACTGCTGGAGGCTTGTGATTGCTCCACAGTCTCTGCATTTCTTTTCATTTTATTTTTTGGAACAAAAGTGAATTTCATGGTGAATTTTCAAAAGTGAATTTACCCTTCACAGAAGCGTTGTCTTCACAAGCTGCTGTTGTTTATGTCTCCTGAAATCCAAATGAAGATCCATGCCACCTGCAAGGAACAGCAATGATTTTAATTGGATTGTAGGAACTATCAAGAGATAAGCAAGCAACACAAATAATTAGTATCAGCAGTTCCTTTTTTCAAACTGGGACCTGCAACACTTGCTCCTGAGTTCAGGATGCAAACCAGCTCTCCCCAAAGAAGACCCTTTGAACCTCATCTTTAGAAGTGATGGGATCTTAAAAATTGAAGAATCAGCAGAATGACAGAAGAAACTGCATAAGAACTGGACTTAACCAGAGAAAATGGAAAAAAAAAATCTGATTTCTGCTGGCTGTGGGTTACTCAGAAAACAGCAGTAACAAATTAAGATTTATTGTGTTAATGTACAGAAGATTTCTTTAGCCTGATATTTTGCAACAGAGTGAATTAACAAACAGAATTAATTGACTGATTCATAACAAAATAAACTATCTTCAAATTGCTTGGATTAATGGTAGTGGCGAGAAGCAATGTTAATTGTTTTCCTATTTTTAAAGGTGCAGATAATAAAAACAAATTATGCAAACCCAGATGCTTAAACCTGGGCTCCTGAGGATATAATTGGGCATCTAACATCTTTATTCTAATTTTCAAAATGTTCTTAACAGCTCAGCAGCTTTGAAAACCAGAACATACTCTTAGTAGCCAACCAGGAATTTTTGAAGTTCACGATTTAAAAGGACATGACAAAAAACACTGAAAAATGAACAGCTAAAATATCAAAGCACCCACTGACTTCCCAATCTATTTCTTTCAACAGTTGAATCTGTTGGTTGCAGACTGAACAGGGAATCAAGGAATCTCATTTCTATTTCCAGCTCCATCAGTAATGATGTTTGGGGGTGTTTCTTCTAGGAAAGATCATCTTCAAACCCTTCCATATTGGATATCTATTTGTCAGTGTTGGTTTATGGCAGCGAAGCCTTTGCATTGATAATCATGGAATCATTTAGGCTGGAAAAGACCTCTAGGATCATCAAGTCCAACCATTAACCCAGCCCTGCCTCGTTTTCCACTCACCCACATTCCCAGGCACCACATCCACATGGTTTTTGCACACTTCCAGGGATGGTGATTCCCCCACTTCACCATGAGGTGAAGGCAGAACCCCCTGTAGCTCAGAGCATGGACTGGGTGTTGGGACAATAATTTTCCAGCACCTGCCACCCCAGAGCTTGGCCATGGGGGATTCACACAGCCCACCTGTGCTCCTGCTGCCACAGACCAGGCTGCAGCATCCTCTTTCAGACTAAACCAGCACCTTGGTGACTGCAACAGACCACTTAGGATACAAGCAAGTCTAAAAAGACCAGCTGCTACTGCTGTAATTGGTAGCTATGGATTTATATTCCTCCTTCGCATAAAATGCACGACCCTTATCCAAGAATATGGAAGCACTTTTGCTCCTCCAGACAAATACCTAAAGCTAGTCAGAGGTGCAGGAATGCATACATTTATCCCAGCTGTGGGCTGTATCTGCAGATTAAACACCATTTGTTCTGGGCCTGACAGAAAAGTGAGCTGGAGAAAAATGTGTCAAAGACAAGAAAAAACCCAAACCAGTCAGGCAATGGCTAGTAACTAAAAGCTGATTCCCACCACAGGTGTCTTGTTTCCCCTCAGGGCCACCTCTTGCAGTTTGTGTCCCCCTCTCCCCAGATGCTACAACTCCAGAGGCAGCAGGATGGGTTAATGCACAGACTGGAGCAAGCCATGCTCCCCTGCCTCTCCCCCTCCTCCTCCTGCTAGCAGAGGCAGACCAGCCACAAAGCCACTTTCCTCCACCACACCTTACTTCTTTCCCCATCCCAGCTGTATAATGGTGCTTAAAGTGCCCCCAGAAGATGCTTTTCACTGGGCAGGACACATGCAGGACACTGCAATTAGCAGCTGACTCCCCACTGAGGATAAAGAATGAAGGAGAAAAAGGGGAGGCAGAAGAGAGAAGAGGATTTTCAGCCTCAGGTGTTCAGGCACTTCAGGGTAAAAAAAAAAAAACAACCTCATCCTTGTCCCATGTTTCTGAAAGGTTGGAGAAGGTACAATTTGTACAGAGACAAAAGGAGAGACACAGCTGGATCCAACGTGTCTGTGCTCATCCCGTTCTTGTCAGCACCAGGAGAGCAGAAACCTTCCTGCAAGCTGGTCCCCACCCCCCAGCTCAGGGTTTTCCTTCCCTTCTTGCTGCAGTCACACCTTGGCCACCCTACTGTGTGATGCCCAGCCCCAGTGAACTGGGATGAGCTGCTGACACCTCCACAGAGGCTCTGGATCACACCCTTCCCTTCTCTAAAGGGACAGACACGGCCATGCAGGGATTTGGAAAAGCAGAGGCACCCAAAAAAAACCCAAAAAAACCATGTAACTGCTTTTGGTTAGTAATGTGGAAACAGGAGCCTGGCCAGCTCTTACAAAATACACTTTTGACACTGATCTCCCAAACAGGAACAGACTTGTTCTGGCTGTCTGTACGTGTACACACACCCACACGCACAGATGCGAGAGGAGCACTCGGCTCCCCTGGGCTGCAGCCACCAGCACTAACCCAGCCTTCATCCCTGTCACCCACCACTGCAGCTGGCACTGATCCCACTCTGGGTAACTCCCGGGACACCAGACTGCTGGTCCTGCCACCAGCCTGGGAGGGGACCCGTCCCCGTGGCTGGCAAAGGCTGGTAGGACCTGGAAAAGGAGGGAGGAAGAGATGAGATCTACATCCATCAAGCAAGGCAGATGAATGAATCGCCCTTTTCGAGAGCTGTGAGTGCTCGTGCAAATCTTTCAGAGTTTGTGACAATAATTCCCCCCCTCCTATTAATAAAATATAATAGCGACTCTGAGAATAATGGCCTATTATCTGAAGGCTTAAAATGACAGAGCCATCAAAAGGAAGGTGAAATATAGGGCTGGGGAATCAGCTTGGGCAGGGGGTTGCATCTTCCCTGCATGGCATGTGAGCAGAGCGAGACAGATTTAGTGGTTTCTCAGAAAAACAGCACAAAACATCAGTGTCTTACTATTTAAAATCTATCAAATGCCCATTTTTAAATTGTTCTCAGTGCACATATGTCAGTTGTTTGCTCAGCTCAGAGAAATGCCCGTGACCTGCCATCCAAGCCTGCGGAATAAACAGGTTGGATGTACCCAACTCCTGCCCCTCCCACGCTACAGCTGTCACGAGGTTTGCAGGATCTGCCACCTGGAAGCCATGGGACAGGTGGCAGCAAGGACAGCAAGGATCATGGAGCACATTTTGGTCTCTGCCACTGTTAGAGCAGGTGGAAAATGCTGGTTTTTTAAGATTTTGCCTCATAGAAAATGCACAGAAAACTAAATTTAGCTTAAAAGGTTAACTTCACTAAAAGGCTTAAACTCAACCGAAGCTTAAAAATCTTAAAGTTTTGAGACCAGAAATTGTGTCTGACCTTTTTTTTGTCATTGAGGGGGTGGAGGTTTGGAACCAAATTATGGCTAGTCTACATTTTATTTTCCATTTTTTGCTACTTTTGCAAAAATCTGAAATTTAAGAAATGTTGTGCAAAAAGTTAATCCTTTTACCCTTTTCCATTTTCTTCTAAGGATGCCGTCATTCTTTCTTCTCCCATTATCTTTTGTCTGTCTCTCCTTTTTTCTCATCCTTATCCAAAGGTTGAATATTCCAGAAGAGTCACTCAGTTACACAACCACTAACAAAAAAGCCAAAAAAACCCAATGGATCCTTCCTTGCATCCAGTCTCTAATGCAAAAACTGCTTATGGCTTAATGATGCTCCTCCATGCTTCATTAGCTTTTATCAGTGTGGAAATCAGGTTTCATTCCGAGTTTGCAGACCTGTCACTGGAGATGGGTGTAGAAGAGCAGGATATGTTCCTGGTTTTCTCAGTGTCATTGGGCTTGTTGCCATTGATTTTGGAGGTGTCAGAAATGTCACCCACGGAGATTTTCAGTGATAGGAGGCTGCTGATTTTCTGATCCAGCCCCAATTAGCAGCTGCCTGATAATTGTTGACATTGGAGAGCTATGAAGCAAATTGGGGGGGGCCTTGATCCAATGAACCGTAAAAATAAATAATAACCATAAACCTACGTCTGTGCTGTAAAACCTCCCACAGCGACTGCCAGGAACGACGCCTGTGATTTGAGACAGTACCTGGAGGGGAGGGCTCTGCACTTTGATAGGGAACAGAACCTTTTTAGCCCTCTCTATGGGAGGGTGAGGGGTTGAGCAGGCAGTGATCCACCACTATTATCCTGCCTTGCCCCACGTGTAACCCAAATCAGGGCTGGGATGTCGTGGGTAGATCCGTCATTGTATCTCTGCCCATGAGGTCTTTCATAAAGGCAGGTTTTAAGCCCTTTTACAAAGTTCCAGGAATCCTCTCCTCAAGCCTGAAATGACCTATTAAATGTGGTGGCAAATCCAGGGAATACCGTTAAATTTTCTTTGAGCACATCTCTGAAACAAAACGTGACCCCACACAAAGAGACTTTTGCTTTGATTCACCTTTCCCATCACCTTATCTTCACTATGGCTTTTGCATGCATAAACTATTAAAAAAGGAGCATATCTGCCAAAATAATTTTCACATCAGAACTTCCCGAGTTATAATTGCCTTTTCCCAGAAAAGCAGACTGTGTCAACTCACTTGAGTAAATGTCTGCTTGTAAAACTGATCTTGATCTTTGCCAACCCCTGGCTATGGCCGGTTCTTAATCAGCCACCAGGCAGGGAACAACCCAATACTCACCTAAAATCTTCAGTACTGAAAAACACGGAAATCTGGTCTTCTATTTTCATGTCTTAGGCCAGTCCTGGGCAACTTGGTTGGGACCAGAAAGACTTTCAGTGGTTTATTTAGGGTCCAGTCCTCCACACCGCTGTGTAACAAACTCCCATTTTTTTGAACTGCAGAGGAAAAGCCTGAAAGTTTTCGTAGTGCTGCTCTAGCTTGTACAAAAGGGAAAATTTAATGATTCCACTGCCTCTACCAAGCTTAACACACCAGAACTTGCAAGGAGCTGTGAGATCCTGGGCAGAAGCTGACAGAGTATGAAGCTATCATCCACAAACAGCCTATTGATGTTTTCTCCAGAGCAGCCAAATTAATACAATACCAAGTCCTTGCCCATGTTCTACGTAATTAATTCAACACTGAGATGACATTTCATTTAATCAAGACATATCATATCTTCTCTTTCAGCTGAAAGAAACACTGAAGTTATAATGAAAACCGGTCAATATATCAACTACCAGCAATTTTTCTCTGTATTTCTGCAGGTCCCTGAAAGCCAAAAAAGAGCTGATGCTTTCCTTTCTTGATCTTCTTACTCCTTATTTATTATTCCTATTGATATAGCATTCAAACAGGCAGAGAGCTTCTCAGAAGGAAGTTTTTCATTTTTTCATTTTTGTTACATTTCTTCATAGCAGAATTGGCTACATCTTTTTTCCCCCCAAATAAAAGTGTGTTTCCATGTAAATAAAAAATAGAATTGCCACAGGAGAGCTGACCATCTGGTCCTGCATCCTGACTCTGACGGGGATCAGCCCCAGCTGTTTCAGGGGAAGGTTTGTTCCCAATCCTTTTCTGTAACAAGTCCATTTGCATCCCAAAACAGGAGGGCTTGCCTATCCTTCCAGGTTTAAAAGGGAATTTGCAGCTTTCCAAACTTTTTTTTTTTTGGCATTTTACAAAAAATTCCTAAATATTTTACACTGTGCTTCCAGAAGGGAACTGCAGTGAACAAGGGTCAGCCAGTTTTTGTGGATAGCAGAAGAGCTGACTCTTGCACCCCCAAAGTATTTCCAGCCTCCCATGACAAGTTTAACAGAGGCTTCATGCTATAGCAGGTACATCAATATTTACCACATCTCAGCCAAGGTTTGATAAGTTTATCTGCCTTCATGTCACACGTACAATACCCCAGCCCCTTTCCCAGGGGGTTCCTGGAGTTGCCGTTCTGGTCCCTGATGAGGGAAGGAACTGGAACACTGCGAATTTGCAACTTTGTCCGCTTCGTGTAAATCAAAGCACAGCTGCAAAATTTGGGAACAGAAAAAAGTGAAGAGGGGGGAAAAAAAAAAAAACAACCAAAAACCTCCCACCACGCACATCCAAAATATAAATACTCCTGGCCTCCTCCCACTAGTAAATGACACTTGACACTCTTACATCAAACCCATCATCAGCTTGAGCGTTTGAAGGAAAACCACTGCTGGGGTTGGCCTCACAAATCTGTCCCCAGCACCAATTTACAAGTAACCCCTCTATATTAATTATTCCTAAGTATGCCACAATGACACATTAAATTTGCATGCTAAAGCCTAGTTAAAGCCTGAACAAGCCAAGACCTCTGAGAAAGCACTGCACAGAAGAGAAATGTATTGTTTTAAATAACTACCTACTGCTGAGCAGGGGCACAGAACATATTTGGAAGCAGTAAAACTGCTGGAGAGAAGCAAGGATGTTTTGAAAACAATACATTTGGGTCCTGCTAACACTGGAACAAATGAACAAACATATATTGAGGTTGGTATGAGGTGGTTGGTTTTGTTTAAATCAAATAAATGCAAGCATATATTTGCATAGCCTGGTGATCCCTGGAGGTGGGAGTTCTCTCTGCCTTGGTCTCAGCAAACATGTTGAAAATGCAGGTAACAGAAACCATTCCAGGCCCCCAGAGGCTGAGCAGTTGCAGGGACTATCCAAAGCTCAGTGAAGCTCTAAATCAAGTGAGCAAGTGTTTTGCTTTGCACGGACCTTCTCACAGAGCTCCAGGATGATTTTACCTTATAGCAGACACCATCAATGCTAAGCAAATCACTTGCATAATTATGTGTGTGTGTGCACAGTGCCATCCATTGCAGCTGAGGTCACTTGCTCATTATCATTATGCCAATTTTTTCATTAACGGAAGCTTGTGTTTTTATTTGTGATTCATTCTGTAGCATTTGTTAAATGCAGTGCCATGCCAGGTGTACTTTTAACACTTGCTTTATTGCCTCAATATGTTTCATGTGTGGTGGGAAAGGTGTCTGGCTGCATTCACCCTTCCCATCACGTGGGATGTTGCTATTAATTATAACTTCTCTGTCACATTAATCACATGATATTATTATTTATAAAGCAGTCCTCCACACACCAGTTATAAAAGGATCAAATCTTATCATGCCCTGATGAATCACAGTTCAGTGTATTTTAGGTTCCCCATAATCAGCTGGCAGAGACTTGCTTCTAAGCAAGATGCTGTTTATTTTTAAACTAGTAATGAACAAACACCAGGAGTCCATAGGAGAAATAAAGAGCCACTTCTCTGGGAAACAGAGTGATCCTAGAGCTGCTGCTGGAAGCAGCAGTGTGGACACAGCACCTACTGCTCATTACATCACACCATCCAGCCAAAAAATGGAATCACATAGGAGTTTGGCCTCACTTACCATCCCCCTTTGGGCATGGTATCGCCAAGATGCTCCCTCAGGGCACGAAATCACAGGCTCATAGAGAGGAGCTACCCAAGAAAAACACAGGCAGGGAATGGAGAGGATCCATGGTCTGTATTCCATGAGATGATCTCCGAGAGGGATTGCAGGAGGTGATGGGCTGATCCAGCATTAGGTAGGGCTTTACACAAGCCACAGCAATTTGGGGAGAAGGCGAGGGAGGAAAGAACCTGCTCTGATGCATCGCAAGTCATGTGGCTTGCTGGTCCACATGCCACTCTGTTAGCCCCAAAAAATACACTGTGAAAAGCTGAAGTGTGACAAGGAGGGGACACTCAGGAGCTGCACACTTGGCACCCAAAGCAGCAGCCACTGAAACAGGTGTGGCTGCAGTTCAATGTCCTCAGCTCCCCAGGGACTGCAAAGGGCACAAAGCCTTTGACCTGCAAGTCATTGGCTCCAAACCCAGACAGATTTTGTCAATGATCAAGAGTGATTCCCATCTGATTGTGCCTTTAAGTAAAATAAATAACAAAGTCTCACTCCAACTCTTAGCTGACAACAGCCACCCTTCAGTGCTCAACAAGATCTCCAGCAGCAGCCCTACACCTTGGAGAAGAACAAATCCTGCAGCCCAAGTGAGACACAGTGGGGTCACCATACCCAGCTCTCTATCAGCAGCCACAGCCATGAAATACTTCCCTGAAACCAGCCCTAGTATCTACAGAAGTCTGAAATCCGTCATTACAATCATAACTGAAATAAATCCAGGGAAAGACCTCACCTAGTCAGGTTGGAGCAGGACTGGGAAGGTCCTTCCTCCTGGGAAGGGGATGTTTGCACACTCCTAGCACACAGCATATAAGCCCTCATCCTGCAACATCATCAGGCTGGATCCTCCAGCACCTGCCTAAACAGAATCACTGGAGTTGGAAAATACCTTTAAGATCATTAAGTCCAATCTTTAATAAGGGAGGCAAGGTGATGGCTGTGTCCCAGGAACCTGGCTCCTCCAAGAGCATCCCAAATTTAGGGTTTCTTTCAATAATCATGTCCATCTACAGCTCAAAGTTACTCTGGAGCCTCTTGCTGCTCTCAGCAGCCCATGAGTCATCCCTCAGAGAAAGGCACACACAGTTAGGAGCATCTGTCAGTAAAGCCACTGACAAACGACTCTCACAGCTCTGAGCACACATACTTTGGTCCAGAGCTTTGGCAACTCTGGAGTGTTTGGGAAATATATTACCCCCAGCAGCCTCCCCCCAGCTTGTTTATCCAGCAGGAATGTTCAATAAGGAGCCTGTTAAAAAGGCTACAGTTGTAGAGCACTCCTTCTCTGTCGGGCAATCAGGTTGGATTATGGTGCTGATCATTAATTATTGGGGAGGAGGGGGGGAAGAAGGGCTGGCTTAAATTAAAAGCAAAACCAGAGCTCATTAGGCACATAATAAACATGCAATAAAGACAAAGGCACTCAGCTCCTCCCTGTAACCATACCTGGCACCAAGGGATCAGGGCTCTCCTGCCAATTCAGGGTGCTGTTGTCCTTGAATAGTATTTCAAATTCAATTGCTTGAGAAATGCATCCACCCCTTTTTACCATCCTTAACGTGTCCTTCAAGACCTCCTTGATTGCAGAGATTTAGCATGGGATTAGCAGAGTTCTGGGTTTGAAACACACAGGCCTGGTCTCTAGAGCCTCAGCCAAAAGGTCTCATCTCCCTTCCTCCACCCATCCCAGCACCCTCTCATCCAAACAAACTTGCCACCACTCACTTGTTTCCAGTCTGCACAGGTGCAGTGCAGGAAATTCCCTGGTAACAAAAATAAATTAAACTTTTTTCCCCAAAGCCTTCCAGGAGGAAGCACTGCAGAGAACAGCAAGCTTTTGGCACACCCAGGTCTTTCAGTGACCAGTCCAGCAAGGACATTTGGCCGAGGAGTGAGTGCAAGCTCACCTCTGGCCAACCCTTACACAGATGGAGACCTCTGACTCAACCCCAGGTTCCCTGGCTGCTCTCCCCACCCAGCCAAGGAACCCGGCCACTTTGTCATCCCCCTGGAGCCCTTGAGTACTCATTTCAAGCTTCCCACCCTGTTTTCCAAACTAAGATGGGATCCTCCTGGCTAATTCCAACAACAACAACAAAAAAATTCTTCAGCAGAAGTCCCAATATCCTGGTGTGCTGAGCCAAATCTCCCTCAGTAAGAGTGCACAGCCCAGAAGACCCTCAGCCTCAGGAGATCTCATGGGAGATCTTTCTTTGCTGCCAAACCCCAGGAGAAGCTGCAGCATTCCTCAGGTCAGTGCAGAGTGCCTTTCCATCAACCACCTTTTTCCAGGGCTGCAGGGAACGGAAAAAAAAAAATTAAAAATCAACAACAGCACAATCACAGACAGGTCTTTTGTCTCTGAGCTGCCTGTCACTGTGCAGTCAGAGGTGAGCAGACTTTAAAAGGAAGGATTTATATGACTGCCTTGCCAGACAAAGCTCTGATGCTTTTGCCAATGCAAGACATAAGACAAAGATCAGTTTCCCTCTCTACTTTTACTCACGGAAGAAAAACCAGGTTGATTTTAATTAATTTTGCTCATGAATGAGCTGCACTCCCTGGGTAAAGCTCACAGAAACTTAATGTAAGGTTAACAAAAGCAAACCTCTGAGCAGCTCAGGCAAAACAGAGCTGACAGCACTGTTTCTTATAGGTTCTTACTTGCAAAATAGCCACAATTCACTGCACACCATCAGCTAGCAGGGATCACTTTCCTCCTAGACACCAGCGCCTTGTGCCCTGCCCATACACAAGTGTCAGCAGAGACAAATCTGAACTGAAATTTAATGAATCTGGCTAATTCATTATCTGAAAGACTCATGTGTTTCAGTTTTGTTCCATCCTGATCCTTTCTTCCTTCCAGGCCGAGCACACCAGATGGCCAGTACCACTCTCATTGCTAGCTACTAATCAGCCACTTCCATATGATATTTGCCATGAAGAATTAATACAATTAGGTCAGGATGTAAAGACATCATATTATTCATGGCAACAAGCCCAGATTTACTTTTTATTCCTCCTGCAACTGCCTGCAGCCCGGGTGAGGTCAGAATCCAGGTCCATTTGCACTGCAGGGAGCTGAGCTGCTCCAAGTCTCATTGCACAGCACTTCTGCAGATGCAGCTCTGGTTTCCCTTCCCTGAGAAACACAGTCAAATTCAGTTTCAGAAGGAAACCTTGCTAAAATATCTCCAAGTACATGCCTAACCAAAGGATGACGCCCTTGTAACATCTCTCACCTGTATTTTTCAAGATTTATTTTCCCTTCTGTTTCAGTCACTACAATGGATGCAAGAAAGAGTGATGGAGAATTCCTAAAAAGTGACAGACAGACTTCTGCTGGCCAAACCCTCAGAGCTGGAAGATCACAGAGCAGAGGAGGGAGAATTATGCCATGCCCTCACAGCCCACCATGCTCCACCCAGACGGGAATAAGTGGATCAGCTATTTATCACTGCTTCATTATTTTTCTTTTTAAACAATTGTTGTTTTTTCCTTCCTTTTGTTTTCCATATCTAAGTAACTGAAATATAAACGATTCCTCCTGCAGCAGAGGTTAGCTCAGTGGCAGGATAGTTCCTCTCTGTTCCCCTCTCAGGGCTCATTCCCAGCTCTCACCCACAACGCATTTGATTTTCAGGGTCCTCTTTCCTGTGAAAGCTGTGAGCACAAGTAGGATTGCCCAGTGACGCGTGGGAAATCAAATCTTGACTCTTCACTCTGATAAAAACACCCAACAACAACTGTGGCCAAGTTGATGGCTTTTTTCCTGTTCCACAGATTCCCTACCCCTAACAAAAAACTCAAGCCCTCACCTGGGCAGCTGAGAGGCCAGGACACCCGGTGAGACCCAGGCAGGGCTGCCATGCCTCTCTCTCCCCCAGAGCTCCTTCCCAAGCAGGGATTTGCTGTCTCACCCTGCAGCCAGCATCCACCAGCCTGCCCCTGAGGCAAACCCTCTCCAGCAAACCACGCGATGGCTCTGCTCCGCTCCCTCCGGCTACTTGCAATTCCAGACATCTGTGTTTACTCCACGACCCATAACAGAGTTGTTTTCCCTGGAAGGGCTCCATCACTGCCTTTCTCCTGCTGCCTACCATGTGTCCATTTCTTTATATATATATTNGTCTGCATGCTGCTATTTTCAGCACCATCCCCGTGTGCTGGAGGCAATTCATGCTTTGGGACACATGGCAAAGACTGCAGAAATATTTCCTGTTGGTCCTAGGAGAGGCTTCCCTAGCAAAAACCCATTACAGTGCTTCAAAGACCCCATTCCCCATGCACAGCCCAGCACACGAGGCAGACGCAGCACTCGAAGTTTGCTTTTGACTCTACACAAACCAAAAGCCCTATGGAGACCCAGAAAGCAGAACGAGGCCATCATATCCACTGCAACAGGATTTCCAGGGCAAAATACTCTCCTTGTTACCACATTCATGCTGTTACTCAAGGGGAATATGACCTTCCTGCCTGATCCCTTAGGGAGCAAACTAGCCAAAATTCACTGGGCATGGACCTAAACCCCAAACCTGTATCTGAACAGGCAGTTCGGTCACAGCCTCCAGAGCTGGCCCCTTCTCCTGATGGCAAGCAGTGTAGGGAAGGCATGGTCCCTCCCAGGACTGTCAACCTTCACTCCTGCTCCAAACACACACTTATTTTTCTCCCATATGACAGCAGGATGACCGAGTTGTCATCTCATCACCTCCCTGCAGCAGGACACTGAGGGGCACTAATTCACTGACCAGGACCAACATCCTTCACATTCACATAAATCCTTTCTTGTGCTCTCCCATCTCACTTTGTAACCCCAGTGGACAAAAAGGTTAGTTTAAAGTGTTTATCATTAATATCATTATTATACAGCAGGGGAGAAGAGAAGACTGAGGCAGCACTGGGGGTTGAGTGGAACATCCCAGCTGGGTGGATGGGAGGTGGCAGGAAGGATTAGGGGTCTGCAGGGAGCCTGCAGAGCAGCTCACAGAGGGGAACAGTGCTGGACCCCAATGACCCTTTCCAACGTGGAAGCAGAAGCTTTTTCCCTTCCTAAGGGACGAGATTCCTTCTGGCCTGCACTGAGATTTCCCTGCCGCCCTGGGTGAGCTGGGAGGTGCTTGGCTGGGACTGGAGCCCAGGCTCACGGGGCCAAGCCCCAGAGCAGCACGTGTGTGCCCCTCTCACCCTCCCTCGTCCCAGCAGCAGGGAGGGGGTCAGCCCGGGAGAGGGGCTTTGAAGGCTGACAGCCTCAGGTGTGAGCCTGTGACTGAGACATTCCTGCAAAGCAGGAGCGAGAGATTTGTTACCTGGAGAGGGCTGATGCTTGACGAGTGATGTCTTCATCCAGCTGTCCAAAAGCTGCCTGCAGGCAGCTTCTGCTTCGTCAGGGCCAAGAGCCTGAATGCAAGACTTAGTAAGGTCCTTAAGACATCTGTGAAAGAGGGAGAGGACTGAGGAAAAAAAAAAATTAGCTGGGGAAAGGGTGCCTCTCGTGTTTCCGTGTCAGCTGGCGAGGAGCTGTGGAAGGCTTGCAGAGCTCCCGCCTGCCTGCACACTCCTCAGCGTGGGACCTGCAGAAACGTGTTCCCCCTCCTCAGGAACTCTGTCACTGATCTGGCAGCCAGCCCTCGAAAGGGGGACAGCCAAGCAGCCACAGCTCTGGAAAACAGAGATAGTGGGACCCGTGGAGTCATCAGCATTTTTCTGATTTCCAAAACGTTGGGCTTTTTCCTCCAGTGGTGAGGCATTCCCGGACAGAGAACGCCAGGCTAACAACAAACCTGTTTCTCTGAGAAACCTGTCCAAGACTAGTCACAAGCACCCCATGTACTGCTAGATGAGAATCAGAGGGAGGATTTTGGAAGAGAATATTTGGGTGCATTGCAGCAAGGAGCAAGAGCCTGAAGGAAAGTGCATTGTGCAGGAGAGATGGACTCCTGGGTGTCATCCCACCCACACTGCTGGAAGGTCCTGCAAGCGCAGGGAAACGAGCACATTACTCTGTGCCCGGCTCTCCTTATCTGTAAATCCAGGCTGGTTCATTACCACCACATTTTTAGAGTCAACACATGAGGTTTAATTTATTAGTGCCCATAAAATCCCTTGCATTCCAGGGTGGGAGTTCTCTGCAGCACAAACCTCGCTGCTGCCAGAGCACGCCTGTCACTTCTCGGTGCTCACCAGACCACAGCAAGGCACTTCACAGCTAGCACCAAATCAGGATATTTTACCAGGCTGTAGTTCACTTTTCCTTCCTCTCACGTGGCTTTTAGGCTTCATAAAACGGAACTCAGAGAAGCCCATCTCCCCTCCACGCAACCACAGCAACAGGACTTGGCACTGTGCAGATCCAGCTCTCACTGGGGATGCAGCCCAAGTCGTGGCAAGAGGGAACAAGACCAGTCACCAGTGCTGAGGGCTTACTGCTCATCCCAGTGGCTGCTGGAGATTGCTGGGAACAGCATGGCAGCTACTGGTAATTCACAGTGCTTGGCCATCAGACGGGAGCAGTTTTCTCTTTTGCTCCTTGCTCAGCCTAGATCCCAGTCAGGGCATCACAGCCAAGTGAGGGCCACACCAGGAGCCCTGGGACACCAAAAGCAGCCAAGGAGGCAGGCCAGAGACAAGGTGAGAGACATGAGACAGGCACTCCCTGCCTGCTGTTCAGGTGGAGCTGTTCAGGAATACTTTCACATTTGGCTAATCCCCTTTCAGAAATACATTTCAAGCACTGTTTCTGAAGGTCCTCGAGGCAAGACAGCTCCAGCTATAAACCTCTGGCTACAGAGTGAAACTCAACCACGCTCAATTTACCTCCCCACCCGAGGGCACGTCAGTCTTACACTGACTTCTGGAGTTTCAGGTTTATGGCTCAGCAACACGAAGGACAGGAAAATGGATGATCTTGCATCTTGTCTGAAAGATGCAAGGTCAGAGGGGTTTTCCTGGTCTACATCAGGAAGAGGATTATAGATGGTGTTATGGGAAAAGGTAATTCCATTTGTTTGCAGCACCAGAGATGCTGGGAATTTGCTTTCCAGTACATCCCACCAGTCATTGCCACCACATGGGGAGATGCAAAGGACTGGAGTAGGGCAAAGATGCACGAGGATCACATAAAGATGAAAGGAACCAGATGCAGCCTTGTGCTCTCCAACTGGATGCCAGTTACAGGTCTTCTACTCCTGAACACTCCCATTTCTTCCCCAGCAAACATATTTCCAGTTGATGCAGTGCCCTGAAAGACATGTCTGGAGGCTCAAGCAACCCAGAGGACCCCAGGATTTGCACAACTCACCCCCATCCAGGCTCACCACAGGCCACAGCAGAGGGGTTAAAAGGCTCCACATATGGCTCTCATTGCTCTTCCTTTTATCCTGGTCATGCCCAGCAGGCAGAGAGCTGGAGGACGTGGGGAGAAGGAAGAGGGCTGGGAGAGGGTTAAACCTGAGGGAGGCAGGGAACAGCCTGGCCATGGGTTTTTAGCACAGGCAGCAAGAAAGCTGCTCACCCACCCGCCTCCGGGGACTATTAGAGGACTATGGTGACTTTCATCTCCAGGTCAGTAGTTCAAATCTGGTCCAAGTCAGGGACAACAAAGGTATTATGTGAAATTAATTGCTGGTCTCAAGTCCAATTCCTAGTACATGCGTGTCCACTTCAGTAAAACTTGTACCAGCTAAAGGCCACTTGAGCACAAGGGCAGAGAAGTGAGGGGTGGGGAAGCTCCTGCCTCAAACCCAGATGGAAACCCCCCTTTGGAGAAGGTCAGGGTGAGCAAACAGGGCTTGTCCTTCTCTCTCCACTTCCAGAGCTATTGTTCTCACGTGTGCTTTTGCAGAGAAATAACTTTGAGATTTCTCAGATTCACATACATCAAGTTGATAATTCAGAGTCATGAGCACTGCCTAACATGATGCTGGAATCTTTCTTTTTCAAGGAAAAACATCTGAGATAACAGGATGGACTTAGAGAGATTTATAGGGCAGGGACAGAGTTTTTGCTCCAATTTTTCATAGCCATTAGCACAACAGTCCCTCACCCACGAGCACAGGAACAAGAACCCATCACTGCTCTGAAGCATGGCCAGGCAGCACCACTCTGCTCCCAGTGAGAACCAGTGCTCTCCTTCAAAGAAAGCAAATGAAAACTTCTGAGGGACAGCCACGCCGCTAAGATGCTTGAAACAGAGAGCGCAATATCAAAATACTTTTTAAAAATCACATTCATGGAAAAAATGACTCAGCTGTTTTAACAGAGCAGGAAACAACGAGACACAAGCAAAAACAAATTGTCCACGTTGGCAAACCAACAGTTCACAGCAATTGTGCTCCAGATGGTACTTCCATAGCACCACTTGGGACTAGGGGAAAACACCCCAAAACCTGCCTCAGCTGTTCCTGGGGTGTCTTTAGGGCTGCCAGAAACAGCTGTACATACAGAAGGACATTTTTGTTTTCTTCCTGGACAGGGTGCTCCCAACCAATGGCTGAACAATGACGTCAAGCACTCCCAGCATTTCTTTTCCACCTTTAAACTGGACAACTCACACCTGTGCCCATCTCCCACACTGGGGCAGGGCTGCTCTCCAGTCCCTAGGACAGGCTCACCCCCAACTAAAGCTCACCCATGACACACACCAGCTCCCTCATGCTATCCAGAAGCATTACCTTGTTTAATTCCTCTGTCAAAAATGACAGCAGACGGTCTCAGCTGGGAAATGTCGCTTGTCCCTGGAGTTACAGCCATACCTCTCCTGACTGCTCGCCTCTCCCAATTAGGAGCAAATCTGCCTCCTGTCAGGCAGCAGTTCATTCTGCCCCTACAGCCCACCCCATACCGGCTCCCATTTAAAAATAAAAGATTGCCTTTTCTGAGCTGCTTATTGCTGCCTGCACTGACAATAATTCTGTGGAAATTGGTCGTTGCCACCGCTGATGGCCATTAGCATGCTGACCTGCTTTGACTTCGCCATCAGCTTTGAATATCAAATCAGTGATTAACGACTTCCAGTAATGACCCTGCCAGGAGCATCCCTGTGTTTCTCCAAGAAGGTACCCTCTGAACTAGATCATTACAGGAGCTTGTCATTCGTCAGCAATTTAAAAGCTGGTAAGTCAGCAGCACGCACTTGGGGACGAGGCTGTGCCGCTTTCCTTGATGTCTGTTGTGCTTTTCCTTTTTCACCAGCAAAGACGGATAAAATTCATATGGTTACAGCCAGCATTGTTTGCCTAACAGCACCTGAGAGAATAAAATGAGGAGAATCACTCCTGGCTTGCCCCCTTCTGACCCTCTTTCCGAAAGCCTCTAATATTGATCATCTGAGGCTGGGATTCAAAAAAGCCACATTAAGTCCAAAATTTGTTGTGCAGTTATAGCTAAAAGACACAATAAAAAAAAATAGTGTCATGCACTGTTTCAACAAAAATACATTTTTCCAGCTCCAAAAAACCTTGGCAGATTAATTCTGCCAGCTTTGGTGTCTATGTTGTGTTGAATAACATCCAATTTCCTATGCACCTTCTTCCTCAGCATGCAAGTGTAAAACCAGTGCAAGCCCTGCACGTGGCAGAGATGATGCAGATCAGGTGCATCACTGACCAGTGCAATGCACAAAGCCAGTCCTAATGAGTGCAAAACAGAGCCCCAGAGGCAGGGTGCTGGGCAAACCACACCTCTGCTCTGCCCAGGTACCTTGGCTGATCACAGAAAAACAAATCTTTAACAAAGCCTGGGCCAGAAAACCCTATCCAAGGGTTTAAAAGCATCCAGTCATCCCTTTGATACTTTTACAGGGCTTTGGAAAGAGCTCCCTGGAGCTGCATCAAGCCCAAGCACTGCGAGGAGCAGGTGACCCATGCCTGGAAGCTGCCTTCACATCTGCAAGTGCTTTGAGGTCCTAGAGAGGAAGAAAGAGGAAGAGGGGATCCTCTAATGAGGTTATTACCAGTGTCTGGCACCGCAGCAAGGCTGTGCAGGGCCTGCTGCACTCCTTCCTCCTACAGGAAAGGAAAACCCTTTGTGGGAAGGATTTAAAGGGCTCTGACAGACACCAAAGGTACCACCTCTCAGTAGAGAGTCAGGGCCACGGAGCAGTTTGGCAGGCAAAGGAAAAGTTTCAGGTATTCTCAGCAAACCAGCAGCAAAAGAAACAGCAAAGAAGCTTCAGCACCAGATGTGTGTTACAGTCTTGATTTACCCAGCAGATGAGCTAATTTAGACTTGTTGGACTGCATTTGGTCCAGAGCCACTCCATGCCTCAGTTTCCTACTTATTTACAAAGGGTTAATTCTGACTCGAAGGCAACCAGAAGTTCCTATTTCCATCTATTCCAACGGTAATAACCGGGTCCCAGGAGGAAGGAAACCATCAGGCAAAAGCCATCACTCACATCAGCGTTGCCAGCAGGCCCAGAGACAGAACAAAAAGCTGCTCCCCCGACCCCTTTTCCCCACACGACACTGACAGAGTGTGATACAGCAGCGAGTACAGAGCCACCCTAAGCTCAAAGAGCCTCGCCCTAACAGAGGGATGAGCCATATCCTCCTGCAGGCCCCTGAGACCCCAGCTTCCATCACACCAGCGCCTGCAATCCCCTGCAGACAGCTCTGCATCTCGCAGCTGCGACCCAGCAAGGGAGGAACCAGAGCCACAGCATCATCTCCTCACAGCCGGAGCTTCCACACACTCCCCTCCCAGCCCCTCTCACTCGTCGGGAAAGCACCACAGCAGGAGAAGAAAGACGCAGCTCTGGTTTTTCCTCACAAGTATTTGAACAAGCAGACACCCATCAGGAAGCCCTGCCAGGGGTCCCTTCTCTTACCTGCTGTTGGGAAACTTTCTTCTGGATATTTTTGCTCGTTTCATTGCAACCTCAACCCACAACACATCTTTCTTGGTTCTGTTTTGCAATTCTCCCACTTGCCTCATAGCACATTTCTAAATCACGACCAAAAAACCCAAAACAAGCAAACAATCCCAAACAAATAACAACAATAAAAGAAATCAATAACCAAAACCTTCCCCCTTTCCAACAAGAGCTATTTCCTCTTCCTCCCTCCCTTTAATAAGTTCGGTGAGGAGCCAGCTTCCTCCAAGGCTCCCATCAGAGCTTCTTATCAATTAGGGTAATTGGCACCCAGCTGAGCCTATCTCCCAGTTGGGACCCATTAACACTCAATCAAGACAACCCCAGGCCCTGGCCTCCTCCCCGTTGCAGCTCTCCTCTCTATCAGTGCACAGGTCTGTGCACAAAATCCTCTCGAGGCCGTGTGATTGTCCATCCATCCCGTCTGGAAAGGCAGGGATCATGATAATGAGTGTAATGAGCAGGCGGTGCTCTCGGGGAGCTTTGCTTGTGGCTGTTCTCCAGCACTGGGGCCATGCAATTAGCCTTGCCCCACGTCACCGACAGGACAGCACCAGCTTTTTGAGGGAAAGGTGGAGATCTGGGAATTGTGGGGTGCCCCAGGCAGAGCCGCCTTGCTCTTGGTGGCATCAGGTGGGGGATTAGTCCCTGGTGCCCTCTGCTAAGCACTAGGTCCAGTATCTCATGCTTGTGAGAACAGCACGCTAATTTTCACGGCCCTGGGAACACCTAAGTCACCTTTTCAAGGGCTTTTTTCCTTTCATCTAATCACAGGGGTCAGAAAGCAAATAACAGCAACCCGACATGCAGGAAACAAAAGAGCTCCCTAATCTTCTTTAACCTCGTGCTTTCTTTAAAGTCTGGATTTACTTTGCTTGGCTGTTTGGAGCTGATGTTCTGGGACACTTTCAAGTGGTTGTAGGAGGCAGAGGGCTGTTGTTTTCTGTGTCCTCTCCTCCACCACTTCCACAGAGTCTCCCAAGTCTGCGGTCTCTCTAAAACCTTGTAGCCATGAAAACCAGAGAAACCAGCTTTCTTCTCCCCTCTCCTTGCCATGAACCCTCTCCCCCCTTGAAGCTGTCAGGATTGTGCTGAACCCCTCCAGCTACTCCCTGAGCACCCTTTAAACCCCCTGTCAAACCCACAGGCTCACACGGTTTGATCTGCATCCACCTGTCCCCTCCAGAGCCGTGTCTGGCTCAGTTGTAGAGCCCTGAGCAAACCCAAGCTGCCAGGCAGCAGCACGTGTTCCTCCCTTGCTCCGCTCTGTGATTTATTCCCGTGCCACACATCTCCAAACAGCACACCAAGGTTTGGTCTACTTTTAATATATACGTGAAAATACCCATGTCGGCGTTTCCATGTGTGTATAAAAGCAGGGGGACAGGGAAAGGGAAATTTGTCACATGACCTTGCAACTCAGAGCCAGCCAGAAAGCATTTCGTCTCCCATGTTTCTGAAAATAACCGGCGCACATTTGACTTCAAAGTAATAAACAGTACAGACATTTTCCAGCCATATTTTTATCACTGTAGGAGGACGCAGCAGGAGACTGGGTGAGTGAACTAGTTTTTCTCTCTGCTGCTTGTGTTCTGGATGAATGGAAGCAGTACTTCCAGAAAAATTATCTGTTCCCAGGCGAAAATCGCTTTCCTTTGCCCCTTCCCTTCTCTGCTTTCCAGGAGGTTCAGGGAATTCACATCAGCATCAAGCAATAGTCCCATCTCCCTGCTGCTATCCAGCCCACAGGAGAGGGAGGAACTGGCATTGCCCTGAGAGATGGGCTCTCTGCCTCTGCCTGCTGCGTGGATACCATCTGTCTTGAGTGTCTGCAGTAATTTACTTCCCATTTTTGAGGTGTTTGAGCTAATGATACTAATTTATGTCCAGCATATTAGACTCCTAGGGATTCTTGTCGGGACTGACCTTCTGATCGCTCTCCTGTTTAAGCCTGACTGTATTCTGCTCGTGTTTTGAGATCTGCCATGTTATGCCTGAAGCCCTTAATGACTGTGCTGCTGCTGTTATGAGCAGTCTCCTAATTGACTGCCCTGCACTCCCAGACGCCAGAGCCCTCCGACAGCATCACCCCACCACTGGTCAGTCACGCACAAGCCACCCGTGTCCACCATGCCTGGCATTCCTGGGGGTGCTGTGAAGGTGATGGGGGTGTGCTCAGGGTGTCCCAGACCTCCCCAGCACAAACAGCAGTGAATCCTCACATCAGTGAGCTCATTCACAGGGAACAGACTCTCCCCTGTAAGATCTCTCTCAGGAATTCTGCACCAAACTGTGGGTCAGGGAGTGCTAACTCAGCCAAGGAGAAATGCCTTGCACAACAGATCTGGGACCTCATCTGGGCTGAGTGGGCTTCATTATTTCCATCCCATACAGCTAATAACAAGAAAAGATGACTAAAGATATGGCCACACCAGTCTGGAAGTAATAATCTCCTAAGATCTGTGGTCATCCTCAACACTCACCCTTTCAGCAATCCCAGGAAAGATATTTAACCGTGCCCTCTCTGGTTTCCCTCCTGTAGCACAGCTCATCTATCACACAAAAAACCGTAGCAGTTCAGGTTGTCCCTCGGGTGACCGTGAGTGATGCACCCCACTTTGCTCCCACCTGAGCTGCCCTGCATCAGCGTGGGACCCTGAATCTCCCCACGTGGCACATCTGTGACTTGACCACTACTTATGGCAAAGCAGCAGCATTTTTTAAGAGCTGCGTCCCAAATTTGAGCGAAATAGTCATTCAACCCATCCGTAAAAAAACACAGGCTCTACATAACATTTCCTTTCATATGTGTATGGACCAGGGAGAAACGAGTCTACACTTTTGGGTGGAAGGTAAAAAATTACTAATATTCTTCTCATTAGATAATTTTTTCTATTTTTAAAAAAGTAATAGCTTCACCTATTGCTGAACTACAGCAATTTTTAGGAAGGACTTGGCCAAAGAGGCAGACAAAAATACCTCACCCAGTTCCTGCCAAGGCAAGGAACAGGTGAAGGGGCCATCCACCACCACATCAAAGCAGAGCTCCCCGCTTTGTAGTGCCGTGAATGGGACCCGTTTTGTCCTCCTAACAAGTGGGTCCCGTGTGGAAGAGGAACACATTGATTCTCCAGCCCGCTTTTAACGCTGCGGCAAAAACCAATCAACTTGATGTCATCGACGGCTTTTGAGACGCTGACTAAGGATCTCTGGAGGGCGGAGGGAACAATACAACCTGGAAAGCCCTCCTTCCTTTCAGCCTGCCCTGCACTTCCCCTCTCGCCTTGTTCTCCCTCTCCTCTTTATTAAGCCGCTTTTGTGGGGCTTTCACCCATTCTCTCCAATAGTGAAAAAGTCCAGGCGAGCGAATCTCCTCCTCCTCTTTTTTTCTTTTTTTT
>VZTG01001729.1:128071-160621 GCA_013397845.1 Melanocharis versteri
TTTCTGTTATCCTTTTTCTAAGTAGTGCTTGCGAGGGCTGGCGGGGCTTTCAGTGCGGTGGGGTCCCTGCCACGCCGCTTTGTTGGCTGTGCCGGCATTGTGCTTCCCGAGGCGGTGCAGGTGCAGCGGGGTTTTGTCTGCGTGTTAAACACGGGATAATTAGCCCGAGGGAGGGGAACGGGCATTGCGGCGGGAGCATTCATTACACAGGGACATTCAGGTTCCGCAGGAACCGGGATCTGCCCGCTTAGCGCAATCCCGGCTTCTTTCTGCCCCTGCTGCAAGGCAGGAGAGGTTTTTGGGAGGCAGGATCACGCCCGGCGTGGGTTCACTCATTTCCTCTCCACTTGTGTTTGCCACAATCAGGGAAGACATCTCTGATGGGAAGAATAAATTGCCATCAGCTCTCCACAGCACTTCCACACCCGGGGAATGGTGAACTGACATATTGACGCAGGAAGCCAGGGAAAGACACAAAGACCTGTAAAAGAAGCACAAATAATCTGCACATAAAACACCGCAGACAGCCCTGGCATTGAGGGTTAATGAGTGAGGGTCTGCCCTGACTTCAGCAGTTTTTCTTTGCAAGCTCTCATGAAAATAAATCTACAATGCACACCATATGCAGTTTACGTGGCATTCAGTCTGAATATTTATTTTGAAAGACAAGAGTCTTCACTTGGTTTCATTTGTCACTAAAAAGGAGAAAGAAGGGGCATAAAATAAGCAAAAATGGGAAAACTTTGACCCAAACCCAGAATATCTACAGCAGCAATTCCACAAAGCAACAGATGTAAGTTTCATCCCAGGTATTGCTGTGTGCTCGCTCCGAGGTGTTTGGCACCAGCTCCTTTCAGAGCAGCACTTGAACACTCCTGGAGAAAACCACACCGATGGCCCCAGCCCGTGAGATGGGCACAAACCCCCGGGAGCTGGTGGAAACAAAAAGGGAAGTTGTTGGGAGTTGAGGAAACAAAAAGGGAAGTTGTTGGGAGTTGAAAACTATACATTCCCTCAGGTCCTCCGACCTCACACTTCCAGAGTGTGAGCTGCTCCTTATTCACATCTCCCATTTGTAAGCCCAGCCAGGTCAGAGCAAATCCCGTGTTGATTTAGCAGCATTTTACATTTACTTTGGACTCACTTTGTGCTGGTGTGAATAACTGCATAAGTATCAGGCAATCAGGGGAGTAAAGATGTGCAAGTAAAGCAAAATAAACCGTACAAAAATCTGGAAAGGAACAGTTCCAAAAAGTCACTCAAATATTTTTGATCTGCAGAAATTAGGCATCTACGTTAAGTCTGGGTCTAGGTGACAGTTGCAGGTAATTCTCCTACAGTCCAGGGCAAAATTAAAAATCTCATCTTTTATTTCCCCCATCAAGCAAAGGATAGTTCGGCAGAGTCCGTGTTTGTAGGAGTTTTCCACAAAGGGTTTCAGGCAACATAAAATGTTCCTGGCACCATTTTCAGCTGTGTGTCCCAGAGACACTTAACTCTGTACTTAATTCAGGTTTAATAGGCTGCGATTATATTAAATAAATACCAGCTGAACTGATTATTTAATACGCAGTTATAGCTGTTTTAACAGCCATGCAATTGACTGTTACATCTCAATAAACGTATGTTTTTCATCGATCACCTAGTATTTTATTTCACATCCCATAATTTTCCCATATAACTCTCAGACTTTGAAAGCATCGCTGGGGGTTGCCCCAGCCCTCCACGCTGGTCCCATTCACAGCAGGAAGGTGCCCAAGAACTGCTGCCTTTCCAGGGACTCATCACAGGTTAGGGGGATGTTAAATCCCACCTCCTCCCTGCATTTTCAGGTGATGTAAAATTCCTCTTTGCATCCCTGCCAGCCTTGTCCAGCTGCTCCATGCCGGTAACACAGCTGCATCCCTCCACCCCGGCGCTGGCCTCCCCGCAGGAAGTCAGAGATCATTCTGCTCTCAACAGGCTGTAAAGAGTTTAAACCTTCAAGAGCCTCTAGAAACGTATAATCCGGATTTTATCCCTTAAAATTCATACTTCCTCACCCATCGATGCTTCCCAACTGATATTTTGTGCTCTCCCCTCCGCTATCAGTTTGCCTGCAGCTCTTCCGAAGGCGTTTACTCAGCTAAGTGGCATCTTCATCCCAGAGCTGTCAGGCATTTGGAATGATCATAAGATACATAAATAAGAAATTGTTTCTAGAAGCTGCATCTCTTTGCAGCCCGGCGAGGAGAGTAACAAGCTGTTAAAAAGGCACATTTGCTGAGGTCTGACAACTGCACCACAGAACACAGGCGGGTTGTGCGCAGAGCTGGTTACCCCAAATAATCCCTGCACACCTCCGAAGTGTCAAAATAAAAACGATACATGTGCGTATTTAATTACCTGCTGGTGCTGCTATAAACAAAATGGGGTTTTTAAGGGATACATTTTACGAAGGCTTTTAGCTGAGCATCCGCAGAAACTGCAGGCAAAGCCATTTCCATGTATTATAGCAGTGGAATTTCCATGTTCCGACAGAAATTTCAGGGGGACACAGCAAATAGCAGGTTATTTGCCTGATTTGTGTATGTCAGTGTAAGGTCAGCAAGCCTGAAAATACAAATGTGATTCGAAAAGTGTCAGGGAAAAGAATAAAAAGATGTTCTGCACTATTTAGCGCTGCCTACTCTTTCAGAATAAAAAAGACAAACCCCTCCACATTCCTGGCTGTCACAAGCTGCACTTTTCTATTCAGACCCCAGCCCACCAAAGCCAGTAGTTATAAATGCTCAAGAGCCAATAAACACTCCTCAGGATTTAGCCCTGGAGAAGCACATGATAAGGAATAGACAATTCTTTGTTATTACCTTACGTAGCCCCCTCCTTAAAATGCCCTGACACGATTTCTCAGGCAATAAATCAGCTTTCTTTTGCTGATGTGCTAAAGCCCATCTACATACCATAAAAGCTTCTTTTTCCTCTCCATATTCAATATGCCTACGATGGTTTTAATCAAAAGCAAGAGCACATGCACGAGAAGAGAAAATGCAGATCTTGCACTTCTGAGAAATAATTTTTTTTTGCAACTTAATACTCCTCTGAGCAAGTGGAAAAGTCCCATCCTCACCCAGCCAGCATGATCTTTATTTGCCTTATATTTTCCTGACACAGTCACAGCTCTGCACCGTTCCATCATATGGTAGAGGTATTAATTCACTATTTCCTGCATTATACAATCCCCACTTCCTTTCCAGTTTTCTCACTATAATGATGCTATAATAAAAAACAGAGGTAATAATGAAGTTGGAAAATAGTGTAATTTCTAGCTGGCTGGAATAGAGCACAGCTCTGGAAGCTGCCTTGCTACTAACTTATTACATGAGGGTTTTGAACAGTGTCTGAACGACTACCCGTGAACCACCTCGAAAATCTGCCAACACAGAGTTACTGGATCTCCAGAGCAGCAGACCAAGGACTGACTCTCCGATGGACAGAGCCAGGTAGACCAAAGATTCAACAGCTAGGGGTTGTGTTCAGTATTGACAGCAAAATTCCCTCAAATTGGGCAGATTTTGAGGTCGAGTTATAGCTGCTGTGTGCTCCAACACAGTGAGGAGTCCAAGGTGCAGGGATTGCCTCTGCTCCCAAATTCCTCCTGCTGCACCACCCGGGTACTGCCACATCCCTGGCACGGGCTTTGCTCCTCCTGATTGCACTGCAATAAACAGGATCTGAATCAGGACATTAAAATGAAGATTTTCATGAGCAATTTGGAGATAACATTTCCTTTCAACACACCCAGAGACACACCTTTCCCCGTAAGCTCTGCCCCTCATCTGATTTTCAACACTTCATTCATGCATCCACGACAATTCCTTATGCAGTTGCCTTTTCCCAAAAGTCCTCATGATACGGTTAAAGATACTGATCTTCTGGCTGCCTGCAGCTTCCAGAACTCCTAATACCAGGGGAAATGGCATTTCAGAAGCTGGATGCTCTGGGAAACCCAGTAATACCAAGGAGAGAGCTTGGATGCTTTTTTCAACCAAGCAGAAGAAACACCCTCCTGCTCCCACTGCACGGCCACAGGAGCAAGTGTGAGGAAGGGGATGCCATCTCCAGAAATTGTGACAATGACAGCTTCTTGCACCATCAGCTAAATCAGGAATGGAGAAGTTTGGCAGGTACCAATGGAGAGCAGGCCGTGGAGAAGGCTGTGCTCAGTGCCAAGGACACAGGTTTCAAGGTCTCTGCCCCATGGGCTCCTCAAGCTGAACCTCTGGGCTCACTCTCATCTTCCATTAGCCCCCTTCAAATGCCTCATCTTGTGCCTCACCTTCCACCATGGGAGAGCAGAGTCAACCAGGACAGGCCTGGCCTTACCCTTCTCCAGCAGAACAGTGGGTTTGCAGAGGAAATTTTACCTCTTCAGCTCTGCAGAGAACAGGACAGAAACACAAAATGTGGGATCTCTTCTATGGGCCCCAGCTGGAGCATCCCTCCAATGCGGGGGTTACCCCTCCACTACCCAGGAGGAAAAGCTGGGCAGAGATGAAGCAGGGACAGGGGCTCCTGCCAAGCTCTGTGAGCTCACACTGAGCAGCCAGACCCGCACCTCATGCAGAGACACAAAATCCTCGCGTGGAAGAAAGCGTGAGAGCATAACTGCTGTGCTCATCTGCCTCCCATGAAACAGGAGCCTGCAGCCCAGCCCTGCCCAGCTCCTGCAATTACAGAGAGCTCTGGGGGCAATAAACAGCACCCAGCTGGTTGCAGCACAGCCCAGAGCACTTGGGTTTCTGTGTCTGGAGTCTTTGCAAGCTTTGCAAGCATGGACTTAACAGGGAAACACATTTCCACAGGTGATGTTGAACTGCAGCTGGGAGGAAGTGGTGGATGCCTGGATGGATGGAGTGCAGGGTGTGGGATGGATCCAGAGACACCAGATCTCTCGCTGGTCAGAACGTGATGCTGCCAACCCTGACTTCCAATTCAGGTGGAACTGAGCTCCTGGGGAAGCAGGAGGGCTACAGGGCAAAGAAAAGTGGCATCCTGCACACCCTTCCCACAATAAAGGAACACTGGGTGCCCTGCACCCCCTCGCCTGGCTGTCAGCACTCTCCACAGGTCTGTGCACCTGCAGAGAAAATTCCCCATAGCAGAAGCAGATCCCAGAGTGCATCAGCTACTCCATACATTGAACAGAAATGCACACCATCCATCTTCCCTCTGAAGGGAATTTCATGCCACCGCTCCTGCTTTTTGATCCAGTAGCTGTCACCTGAAACAGCCAGTGCTTCCAAGCACGACCACAAAGAGAGAGAGAGTTGCTTGATGCAGCACTATTCAAAATATGCCCAAACACATGATGGATACAGTGTCTGAGTGTTTTGACCTTCAAACCTCTCCCTCAGCTTTTCCATAGTCTGCAGTCAGATACGATGGTTGTTTCATTTATTCGAGGTATGTGGGCAGATATAGGTGTCTGTTGACTGATGGTATCAGGTTGCATAATTTGCTTTTAATTTATATCTGTCCTCCCAAAGTGTCTAGTGGGGAGAATAAAATAGATCTGAGGATAAAGCAATGGCTTCAGGGCGGGAGGGATGCACAGAACATACAGTCCTCCGCTCCCCACACACGTCAGCCTCTGCTGAACACCTGAACAGACATTAACAGCTCCTGTGGGCTTCAAGCTATCATGTAAGCTAGAAAATTATGCCTAAGTGGTTAGAGCCCAACTAGCACTGGTTTTGGAGCAGATATCAGAAAACAAAAATCTGGGATTGTACTAAACTGCAAGCCTGTGCTAAAGGGGTGCTCAGGCAAGCCAAGAGTCAGGGAAGTACAGAGAGAGCAGGTGTACCAAAGCAAGAGAGAGGTCAGAGACAGGCTCAGTCACACCACGCCATCCTGTGAACTCCCTGGCTTTTGGGAGGGAATGCCAGGCCCTGAACAAGACCATCCTGGCGTGGCACAGTGGGTTGGCTGGGAGCAGGGACAAGGACAGCCATGTCCGGAAGCAGAAATTGGCCATTAGGGCAAAACAAGCAGGAGCAAGAGCCAGAAGAACAGCCACAGCACAGGGCACGTTGGAAAGGTGAGAGCAGCTGGTGGCATTGCCCAGCACCTCTGCCAGCCACAGGGACTGGCCAGCCCCAGGTCTGGTGAGATTGGTCTGGAACTCGTTCACCACACAATCTTTTTGAGACTTCGATTAAGACAACAATCTCTTCACTTGTAAGTGCACAGCTTTGTTGTTTCATTTACAGCTCCTTCTACTCTGCAAACACGAGAGCAGCTTGTGTTTGCAGAGACTGGCAGAATGTGTTAATTAATCCTGAGATGCTGAGAATTTTCTCAGCCTTTGTAGTCACACCTGACCTCTGCATCTGCAGAAAAACATTTTAATGCATTATCACCAGATTTCACTGCAGTCATATTCAGCCATCCTGCCTCTGGCTTGGCCCTCTGGAAGCAGGCACATGCCATCTCTGCCCTCCTAACCTACCCACACTCATCAGCTCACCTTTCTCCACATGAGGGGAAGGATACAGGCATTGCCTGGCACCTTCACTGTGTGGCCACCAGTTTGCACGGGCATATGAGTAAGGTTAAATTCAAGCACAAGGGTAAAGGGTCTCTGTTTGTCCCTGCCAGCATCCCTGCCTGCTCACAGGAAAAAAAAAAATTGTGTCTTCTGCAGCCCAAAACCCTCTTATATCACAGTGGTGGTCAGCTGACTCTTTATTTCCTCTATAGTTGCTTTTTAACACATAAAACATGCTACTCAGATTTAAACTGTCCCTGTGCACAAAGCAGGACTAGTGCATTTAACCCACCTGGATTCTCCTCTTTGCCATTCCAGGCTTCCCTGGACTCAGGATTCAGTTTATGACAGGCAAAAGCCCTAAACTGCTTTGCACTGCAGCATTGTACCAGATAATCATTCACACACTGAATGAACTTGTCTGAGTCCCAGTAAAGATGAGGAACCAATATGTAAAAAGCTCCGTGTAAGCCAAATGTTCATCCAGTTTGATTTGTTTTTAATGCCTCAGCTCATGTCAAATCTCAGCTGGGATCTGGCAGCTTATTTCCACTAACTGGGGTAAACCCAAATATCTCAAAGAGTCAGGGAGAAACATTCAAAATAATTTTAATAAGAGCACTGGTCACTCCCAGCTCCATTGCTCACATTGGAAGGAAGGAGCTCTTTTCCTTGCTTATCTCCCACTGCTTGCAGCCTGGTCCCACAAGTAAAGCATGGCCAGCAAGGAAAAAATACCCATCTCAACATCTGAACCCCTCCATGCCTTTGATTACTGACTTGCCTCACTACCTCATTACAAAGCACAGCAAGACTACAGGCAAAACTGAAGGGGAGCCTGAGACCAGCAGAGAATTTGAGCTCCAGAAAAACACAGCTGCTTAGAAATAAAGCAATTTAGCAGCAAAACAAAATAAAGTAATTTAGAAGTCAAACAACATAAAGAAAGAAACAGTAAGATTCAGAGTGGGATCAGAATCTTTTGAACATCCATCAGATTCTGAATCCTGATCCAGCAGGTGAATGAGCCATCCAAGGGACATGGCTCTGTGAGAGGTTGTGCAGTCCCAGGAGCCAGGACAACGCTCAGACAGGGAATAAAACTGTAATTTCAGCCGAGTTAGCCAGCAAGTCAGATTGGGTCATATAAAAATGACCTCTCTTACTCTTGCACTGGGTTAATGTTGGATCCCAACAGTGGGTGAAGGACTCCCAGGCTTTCAGGTTTGCTCCATACACGAGTGAGCCTCAGGAGAGGTGGGATGGGGTGACCCACGCTCTGTGCCAAACTAACTTGACAGCCAGCATTTGGTTATTCAAGGCTGGCAACTGTGGGAAACCCTTAGAGACCTCTCCCTGGGGTATCTCCACTAGTTACCTAGAAACCCAGGCTGAGTTTTATGAGCAGAAAATATGTTGGGAGGCATGTTTGCCTCATCTGCTTTAAAAAAGAGCTATTTTCCCCTTTTCCCCACCCAGCAATTTCATTAGTTGAGAACTATTTATGGGCTTTAACTACCCCTCTCGTCTTTGCAGCCTGGATTTCCCAGCTTTAAGAACATCCCAGCCCCTTCCACTTCCCGCATTGTGGCCTCGCCCAGAAGCAATCTGTGCAAGCTTCCATGGTATCCACAGGACTTTGTGTGAATGAGAAACCCTTTATGAGCCTAATACCTCCTCATGCTGTGCTGAGACCTTAGAGAAAACTACTTGTGAGCCAGACTGTGGCAGGGAGGGGGTGGGAGGGAATGGTTAGGGGTAAGGGCAGCCAGCCCACGATTGAACCCAGCAAGTTTTCCACTTGATTATCCTCTCCTTTTGTCCAGGACCGTGCTGAGGTTTCTCTGTAGCCTGTCTGCTGACCGTCACCGCTCGTTATCCCTGCGCAGCGAGCAGGGCGCTCTCCCTTCAGCCGCCGGCTCTGGGATGCAGGAGTGATTTCCCAAAGTTAGAGCATCGCCGTAACAAAGCAGAGGGGGGGCTCAGTGGCAAGGAGGGAGGCCAGAGTGTTAGCCTTTCACCTCTGGAGGCCGTGGCTCAAATCCTGGCTCAGGTTACCAAAGAAAGCGGCTGTGATGCGCTCCTCCCTCCCCGAGCAGCCAAACCGGCAGATGTGCTGCTCTCGGCCCCAGCATCCCACATCCCTGCATAGGATGTCCATGCTGGGGCTCCACTTCTCCACTTCTTGGCCAGACTGACAGTTTCATGGCTACAAATTGCCAGTGCAAAGGCCAGCAGCACCCGAGGCTGTGAAGGAGAAGGCAGGCTGGGAAATATTTCCCCATTTATTTTCCTTGGGTTTGCTGATCTCTCTTCTCCAGTCCGACTGAAGACCAGCTGAAAATTTACTGATCCTTTCTCTCTTTGTCATCCTGAAACTCTCTGTGACAAATGAGGCAGCTAAAAGTATAGAAAAAATATAGTTTAACTACAAACTAGCTAGGATCATCACATTTATCTGGGGAACTCTGCTTTATGTGGGCTGAGCTGCTGGGGGATTTATTTCTTTAATTACACTAGAAAGAAGCAAAAAGAACTGATTCTGGAAAAAAAAGCAACTGAATTCAAAAATCATCTCAAGCTCCTCAGACTGTTCCTGGAGATAAGGCTGAGCTTGGCACTCAGAAATGTACTTTTAGAGAGGAAAATGTTTGCTATTCTTCCTTATATTTAACCATAGCCACCAGCTGTGAATTTTTGCAACAGCCTTCTGGGAACAGTATCAAGGACAAAAATACAGCTTTAGAGATGAAGGTAGAGCAGTTTAATGAAAGTTTAAGAAGTGGCTGCCAACAGGAGAGATGGGGTTTTAATTTTATCGGAGATGTGACCTACTTAGGGGTCTGACATAACTTTAAATTATTTGCATTCACAAAGTGCTCTGGTTTGGTCCAGGAAGAAGTGAAGCTGAGGTGTTCTTCCAAACCAGCTAATCTCCTGGCACTCTCAGAGAGGACATTTTACAGGGACAGTAGACTTCTCAGCACTTCTAAATTTCCTGCTTCCTGACTTAAAGAAAAGTGGGATTGCTGAGGTTTGATTCATGGAGAGGTAAACATCCAGATGCTTTTGACACCAGGTTGGATGGGGCATTAAGCAACCCGGTCTAGTGGGACCATGGCAGGACAGTGGAAATAGGTGAATTTTAAGGTCCCTTCTAGCTGAAACCACGCTGTGATTCTCTGTGCAATACCAGTGAAGGATGAGGCAGGAGGACAGCTGGAAGTGGGCTGCAAATTGAGTTACCAGACAGGTTCACCCATTCCCAAAGCCAGACTCATTGGCCATGCTCAAGACCAGTCCCCACACTCATGTTCCAGGAGAAGCCAGTCAGTCTCAGGTAGATCAAGCAGGCCAGAGGCTCAGCCCTCCACCAGCACAAACCTCCAGGGCCTTAGTGACCGCTGCCCTTCGTGTCCTGTGCAAGCTCAGACCTTACACAGCCCACTGTGGGTGCTCCCAGCAGGCCTGGATATTGGATACACACAGCCTAGAGGCAACCAGTGCGAGCACAAGGTCGGAATTTGGGGCTCTGGGCTTTGGAACACCCCCATCTGTCCATGCAGGCACCCCACGGGGGCTCAGCACGGACGAGTGAGTTTTCCCTGCTCACATCGCCGCTGCTTTGCAGGAAGCAGGGACCACCATGGCTGTCCAGCAGACACGACCCACTGGTGCTATTTTAACTTTAGGTATTTCTTTTCCCTTTATGGATGAGAAAAACAAATACAAGACCTTTTGCACCTGGCGAGGAACGGCTGTTTGTTTAGACAGCCAAATGAAGTCATCGCTGAGACACGATGCCCTCGCACCCCCTTTAATACTCACTTGCCAGAAACCATAATGGAGTGAAATGACCCATCACCATCCGCAGCTGTCTGATACAACCAGGAATGTTTCTGCCTCCTCCTCAGTCTCCTCTAACCATGCAAAAGCCAAACTTATCATTGCCACTTAACACAAACAAAAAAGTCATCTCACTAGAATGAAAAGGAGGTGGAAATTACCGCACAACCAATTTTTCCTGCAAATGGCCCTGTGAATTTTCTAATGAAGGCTACAGCACCCGAGCCTGGGGTCTGGCCAAAGCATTACACCAACCCTCAGCCCAGGCAGAATTGCCCTAAAGAAGCTCCACACTCTAACACTACTCCTCAAGACAAATGGAAAACTGAGCATTTTTAATTTGCATTTTAAAACAAAGGCTTCTAATATCCAGACCATTAACTTGGCTGAGGCTTTCACAGCAAAACTTGTTACCCACTGCGTGTTTTGTTGTCACTAAGATATATTAAACACTATTAATTGCGATGCCTTGCTATTATGCAGTCTGGAGACTTGCCACAAGCCTGCTTCCGCCCAACCTGTATTATGCTGTGAACCTTGGAGGCATTTTAAACATCTCGTGCAAAATTCATGAACGTGAAAAGGAGCCTGTCTATATTTCCAACATCTTGAGGGGCTGGGGAGCCTTCCTGAAACCCAGCTCAGTTCAGGGCTCATCCTTAGCAGCTACTACATCTCAATCCAACCAGCCAAGCCCCCTCTCAAGCCCCGATGATTACCAAGGTCCATATGCACCTTCCTTCTAATGAATATAGGCTTACGGACATCTCATGCATTATTTACCAAGGTGTGCTTATTATGATTGCAGTGATTTAAGGCAGTTTGTTACAGGCACAGGTCTGAGTGATTGCGATCAATAGAAGAAACAAGAACAAGCCAATCTGCATAGAACAACAGCCCGGGTCCTCAGGGGCTGTGCTTCCCTGCTTAACCCTTCCCAACCTGGCACGAAAGAGGCTCGCACTTGTTTGATAGACACAAAGAGTTGGTTTCCCTCCCTCTCGCACTCCCTGCTCTGGTCAGGCCCTCAGAGGGGTTCTGCAGCTCCTCTAGCTGTTTGTGGGCAGGATCCCACGTGCTGGCACAGCATTCCTCGTGGTATTTAAGGTGCACCTTGGATGTGGCTATAGTCTACTCATTAGCATATGTCATGCCCCTGCCCTCATATACAAAACCTCCATCTCTTTTCCCAGACACGAATTTAGAAACAGTGGCTTTTGCTGGCAGCTGGGGAGATCCCAGTCCAACCCCTGAGGATGGCTAAGGCAGCAGGTATGAAGCAATTACTGCAGACAATAGCTGGACACGGATCCTGCCTGCCTGAAAGGCGATGGGAGCTTCCTCAGCAAGAACTGGAAGGGGACAGGGAGAGGGATGTAGAGCAGTTTTGTGACTTTCCAAGTTTACAGACCGAGAAGTCAAAACTCTTTGCACCTGGTACCTCCTAATGTACAGAATTATGGTTCAGCATTTGCTCTGTGCACCCTGGGAGCTGGAGCAGGTCTCTGGGCCAGTCAGGATGGCCCAGTGACGTTGCTGCAATGTCCCACCACAACAGCACGACGTCCCAAATGCCAGAAACTCCTCCCCTGTAGCACAAGGGGCAGGTAACTGTGACCTCTGGGCAGGGCAGGAGTGTGGTTTAAGGACAACACTGCTCTATATTTTCCAAAACTCCTCATGTGAGGTGAGTCTGGAGATGTCCTTCCCCACTGAGGACATGGCTGGTCTCAGCTCACTCCGCTTTTCCATCGGAGCTTTGGATCGGACCCGGCACACGGGAAATACATTCATTACTTCAAAGGGGAAGCAAACAGGATGTCTGGACAAAGCACCAAATAAAAGGCTAATGACACAAATGGATATTTAATACAATGACTTCCTCTGATTATCCTATAAGGAAACACTTCAAATGCTGTCCATTTTCTACATCCTGCATCACTGCAACGTGCTTCAGAGGTTGGGAGGGAATTTTCCACACCACACAGTGGTCAGGTGGGGCTGTGCCCTTACCTGCCTGCTGGTACATCACGTACAGCCTGCACCAGTGGCTCAGGGCCCTGGGATGCTCTGCCAAGCACTCCTTGGGTTCAGCCCCCAGACTGGCTCTCCACACGTCTGTCCCACAGCCTGAGCCTTCCCCAGGGCACTTCTGTGCTGGGGGGTCACTGAACAAACAGAGTTTATCCCAAATCCCTGCTTAGATTAAACCAAGACAGGATTTCATTAGCATGGCACTTGTTCTGCTGCTGTTGAAATCTCTGGAGAAAAGACAACTGAAGCCTTTTGCTTCATAGCAACTGGAGGGAAGAGACAAGAACAAAGTAGTTCAGTTTAAAAAAAAAAATTGTTTCCAGAGTCACCATGACCTGACGATTACTTTGGGTTAAACTAAATCCAACCCAATTGGCCAAGAGGCCAGAGACATCAATATGTAGGATTATGCTTAGATTTCTTTTTGCTGGCGAGAGAAGCCTGAAAAACTTCTCTGTAGAAATTACCTTTCAATTGTCTGTAATTTTTGATGTGAAAAATTCAAGTGAGAGTTGAGCTCTACATGGTTACTAAACAGCAAAATAATGACACTATTAGGAACACAAAGCTGAATGCAGAAAGTTCCTTTCTAGTTTAAACTCATAGGTTTTGTTAACAGTTATTTCATTCCAGTGCCTAGCCAGCACTTTGTTTAAAAGAGGTCTTTGTTAATATTTTGATTAAGTTAATAAACATTATTAGGCAAACTTGCCTCTACACAGCTAAGGAAGACCTCCTAGCAAAACCAGAAGAGAACATTTGACAGTCCTAAAAATTCTAAGATAAGGAAATACATAGGAAAAACAAAAAGGAAATTCCCTCAACATCAGTAGTCTTTAACCATTCCAGCAAAATTAAATACATAAATTAAATGAAGTCTAATTAAACAGCAAATTTTATTACAGGCTATTTTCAAGGCACTGTTCCTCCAATAAAGGAAATCTATAGTCTGGGGAGGAAGAGGAATACTTTCTAATGTCTTTTGAAGTCTGACTTTCTTCCAGCAATTTATACACTGTTTGCTTGGATGATTCCACTGGAAAAAAAAAAAAAAGAGAAGAAAAAAACCAAACAAAACTAAAACCCCTTTTTCATTTCTCAGCAACATCCTTGGGATATAACTGGCTTTTCTGGTGCAATAAAGAGTCGTGACCAGTACAGCCATCGCTGGTAGTAATCAGACTCTGGTATCTTTGTACATGGTGTGAATTATATAGTTATTTCTATACCAGTGATGCAATAGCAGCTTTCTACCCCTCTTGAGTTGTTCCTAAGCTCAAGGGAAAGAGGTTCATTCAATCCCATCTTTGCTGTACAGCTGCTTTAGGAAAGAAGCCAGTTAATGTTCCATCCCAGGCCAAGAAAAATAATTTTTAAGGATGAGATAAGACAGAATTTGATCCCGTGTTTACAGCCCCCCTTGCAACAAAGGCCAAGCCAACAGACCTGTGGGAAAGCCTCGCTGTCTCACAGAGCATCAGTGGCACCGAGCAGCGTTTGCCCAAAGAGCGAATGCTCCTCTCAAACACCTTTCCTGGAGCAACACAAGGGATTAGCTGGTCTCATTATTTGATAGCTCAAAGCTCCCCATTGATTCCCAGCTACTGCTGACACTAAGGAATTACAATTAGTTGTGGTCAGTTTTCCTGCTGGGACAAAGCTGCTGGCAGCAACCCTCAGCAGGCAGAGCCTGCGGTCCCGTTACCTGCTCACACAGCCCAACGCCAACGGAGAAATCAAGATGCAAAATCAGGAAAACACCTTTATTCAGATTTGAGGCCGCCTCTTTCTTCTCCCACAGGAGCCCTAGGCTCCATCACCTCCTCCAGCCTGGGAAATAAACTCCTCTTCCCCCAAAAACGAGCTATTTCAACAGGCAGCAGCTGATGCTCGGCCACTTACTCGCATCCACCTCCAGCTGCTGGCAGATCGCACAGCAGAGGAGGTTAAGTGTCACTGGGGCTTAGCAGCAAGATTGGACCTGCCCTTCTCCAGCTGCATCCGTTGTGCTCTTGGGGCTGGGCCAGGCTCGAGACAGAGGATCTGACGGGGTGGAAAAGGAAATTCTGTGCATTCCTCATCCGTAGCCTACATGCCAAGTGAAATGCAGCGATGAGCAGCCAGACCGGAGTGCTCGTCTGAGGCGTCGTGCAAGCTGCAGAAATTGCAGTGTTTTAAAGCACTGTTGTTGAGCTGGGTCCAGAGAAACCAGGCTGCTTAGGGATGAAATCATTAGCCCTCCAGTTGTACTACTGCAACAGGTGAAATGTTAGGAGGAACGTAAATCCCGGGATACACCCTCCGAAGACTGAATTCTGGCTTAGGAAAAACACCTGCCCCAAAATGTTCTGAGCATGTGATTTTAATTTTCTATGACCTTTTTATGTCTCTCCTTAGCCAGGCACAAAAATATCCTCCTCAGAAAAATTTCTGCCTGGAAATGATGGTCCTTTTTCCCCAAGTCCTTTTAAAGAGAAGAAAATTACTTGTCTTCCAGAAATATGCTGCTATGAACAAGCAATGCACAGACTGCCTGTTTGGGGGAAGGAAAACAAAAAACAAACCATATTCTGCATGGGGAATTCTCTCAGTGCTCATCCATGCTCATCCCAGCTATATCCTCAGCAACCTGATCTAGTGGAAGGTGGCCCTGCCCATGGTAGTGGGGTTGGAACTGGATGGTCTTTAAGGTCCCTTCCAACCCAAATCATTCTGTGATTCTATCCTAACAAACACAAGAGTATAATGAAATTAAAACACAACAGCAGGAAAATCCAACATAAATGCAGTGGGACCTTGATAATTAACAGCTGAAAAAGTCAGCCTTTGGTTGCCTTCTGCCTCCTACCAGTGCATTATTAACTTTGTAAATGGAAATCTCCCACGAGCAGAGCCATGGCTGCTAATCACAGCATCCTGACAAATGCCCTTTAGTGCCCCATCTGCCTTCAGAGGGTTTTGGGGGGACTGTACTCCACCCCCACAAGAACACCAGCTCCTTTTCATCCCCTAAAGCACTGTGTGGTTTGCTGGGGTTCTCCAGACCCAGTCACATCCCCTCAAGAACTGCTCACTCCAGGTAATTTTGGTCCCATGGTGTAGCTGGGGTTCTGTGGGGATGAAGAACATGAAAGACACACAAAATATGTCCCTTTTATAAGAAATGTTGGAGGAGGGTCTGTTCAATATTCATGTCCAGGGGTGCCTGTCAAATATCCTGTGTCCCAGGAGTTGGACTCAATGATCCTTGTGGGCTCCTTCCAGCTCAGGATAGTCTAATATTCTATGTGCAGTCAAAACTTTCAGCGTGAGGGAGCTGGAGCCAGCAACACTCATGCTTTGGGGAGAGAAGACTCATCCCTCCTCAAACATAACCTGTGCCTTCCCACCCCAGCCTGGCAGCCAAAATAGCAGCCAATACCACCACAGCACCTCACCCACTCCATCCGTGGTTGCTGACTTTGACGGGCCAACAGCTCTGGCCCAGGATGGCTTGGACAGAGCTCACAGCCAGGTTTGAGTCCAGGCATTTCTGGCAAATGTACCTCTGATTCAACAACTACACTGGGTTTGGAGACCTGGCTTTTGAAAACACACCAGCTCAGCTAAAATCCCAAGGGAACAGAATTGGAGAAAGGTGCCAACAGCCAAAGGGAAACAAATTGCTCCAAGACTCTTCCAGGAAGCCGGTCATGCTGTATTGGCATTGGCCACACAATGTTTTCTTCACCACAAAAACAATGTTTCTGCCACTGCTACCACTAATTTCACTCCAGCGTTGGGAAAACACTCCTGGCTTTGTAAATCTGTTTCCTGAAAGGGTTTATAACCCTCCCACTTGTACCATTCAGTGTGGGACTCATTCCAAGCCGTAGGGCAGGTGCATGGCTCAGGTGCACTCAGTGGTCACCTCTGGTTGTTGCTGAGTGTCACATCTGCTTGGAGGAAGGTGCAACCCTCCTTGGACACCCATCCACTACTGTGATCCAGGAAGGAGGATGAACTTCAGGAGAGAAAAGCCAAGAAAAGCAACATGTGAGGCATCATCATAAGGAAATTCTCCAGAGCTCTTTGTACTATATCCACAAAACTAGAAGAGCCTAGAAATATAGATGTATACTTCCATACTTCTAGTGTACTAGAGGCGTAAATCATCCCCAAGCAGTTGACCCAAAACCACTTCTGCTTCCACATGAGGAACAGTTTCAGGCTGAGATGACTCTGACTCGAGCAGGTCAAGCTGGGGGCATTGGCCCCACAAGAGAAATGGGTCACAGATGAAGCATGCAGGAGGTGCGTGGTGGGGATGTCACTGACACTTTGTCCATCAAAGGGCTCAGTTAACAGCTGTACCTGATGCCAGTAACGACATATCAATGCTGCCTAAACGGCTTTTGGTGTCTAAACTTGCTCACACTGATGCTTTTTTCAGCTGGATTTGTTACTCTCAACACCCTTCCTTTTAAACCATGCCATCGGTGTTCCCTACAAACTGAAGTAAGTCTCCTTTCAGGGCTGATTTCTGCTGAAACTGCTCAAACTCAAATTCACATTCGTGCAGCCAAAATGGCCAATGTAAAACTTTGGGATAAATATCAGTAATGACTTGTATTTCTTGGGTAGAGCAGAAACCTCCCATGGCAGGATAATGCCTGTGGGTGCAGCAGATGGAGTTTGTGCTGAGTTGGCACAGGGCTTGCTCTCTTGTTGAAGGACAAGTGACACAAGATCCGCAGCTTTTCTTCCACATTTCTTCACAGAAAACAGTTGGGACCCAGGAACAGCCTTGCAGCACATGTGCTGGGGGTAAACAACTGCACTGCTTCTAAAACAGTGCAAACAGGGCTACAATAACAGACCAAAATCCTTGCCCTGAAAGGGTTTTTCCAGCCCTGTGTCCTGCGGTCCTGTTCCTTTGACCTTGCCTTTCTAACATTAACACATACCACACATTTTTCAAAAAGCAACCAGCAAAATGAGATATTTCACTGCATCTGATCCTCCCAGGGAGAGACGAGAACAAAACCTCCTAATGCACGTTAATCCCATCACCAGAGCACTGCTGAAAGATGGCTGATACTTGGGATAGGAGCACTGGCAAGGGACAGGAAAGCCTATATCAAGGCTCCCACATCCAACCCCAGCAGTGGCTGCCCATCAGTGGCTGGGGAAAATCTTTTCAAATACAATTTTTTCCAGTATGAATAAGCCTGTAGCAAGGCTCACCCACGACCACAAAGCAGGCAGCACCATGGTTCGGGCTCTGCAATGTGCCTGTGTAAGGTGTTGCATCAGGCAGGGGGGTGGCCTGGCAGTTTCTGGGTGATGGGAAGCAAACACACTGCTCTGCACGTTTTGGGTCAAACCCCCTCCTCAGCAGGAACCCTTGTTCCTCCGTCTCAGAAAAACCCAGAACGAGACAATTTCCACCTGCGGGACCCTCGCTACTGGTCTGGGGGAGAAAAAAGCCTCTGGCAAATCCATGGAAATAGAAACAGAGCCTGGGTGAAGGGTGACACCTTCAACAGGAGGAAGGGAGAGTCAAGCAGCAATTTCCATCCTGGGGCTGGGGCAGGTGGCAGCAGCAGCCGCGGGGCTGCGCACAGACTTGTTCTCATTTTTGTCCTTTGACCTTCTCCCCCTCAGCAGCTGAGCCTTGTTTACTGGCATTTCGGCAGCCCATCTCCTGTTTCCATTAACCCTCGGAGAGGTGGGAGGCAGAGAAAGGAGTGGGTTTGCACGCTGGGTGGTTGGTGCTCTGCGTGAAGGGCGGTGAGCTGCTCTCAGGATACACCTCGGGCACGGATTTATCCATGGGGGAAGCATGGAGACAGCGACCTGGCGTGGGCTTGCTGCTTTGCCTGGTCCACAGCACACTGGGAGAGGCACAGCAGTTATAAGGGCTCTGGAGCCACCAGCTTTGCCTCTGATGCTGCACATCTGGGGGGCTTCACTGTTGTGACAATTAGACAGACAGTGTCAAAACTAGCCCTGCTTTGCCCTCAGGCTGTGTTTATTCAGCACAGAGATGAGACATTTTCAGCATTCCTCCACCACACCTGACCTTGTAAGAGAATAAAATCTGAAGGATCTGTCCCCTGCAAATGACACCGTTGAGACTTCAGTGCTCCTGAACAGCCATACCCCATGGGTTAAATCCAAGAATTTAACATAAAAACAAAGGGAAAACATTGCCCTGCTGACATTGAGAGCCACTGAATGCAACTGATCTGAGCCACTTCTGGCCAAACAGATCAGAGATTAAAGATACCTGCTACAGGCAAGAAGGCACATCACTCATCCTCCCTCTTGACAACACTGCAGTTACTACAGCACGGCTGGTACCCAGGTTAGAGATCAGGATTGTTTGTGGGGACAGTCCTGGGACAGTTCTGAGCCGTCCTGGCTATGAGCACTGTGAATGCCCAATTAATTAATGCTCCAGGGAGCACGCATCCAGAAAAAGCCCTCCCAAGTCTTCACATTTTCAATCCGTAGTGACAAATAAGCTCTGCTTCCCTGCAAAATCATCAAAGTTTAGACTTGGGGTATTTATATTTACAGATTTTTGCTTATCTCTTCTCTTTTTCCTTTCTCTTTATGGAATCTATTGGTAGCAACAAAGAAAAAATTTCATCTGTGCACCACTGCCAACTGCAAGGCATCAGCCCTTGGTTTGGAGAAACCCCACAATCGTTCTCCAAGATAAATGCTGATTTTAATGACAAACTGTTGTGCAATTGTTCAGGATGGACAGACACACAGACTAAATCACCTTCTACTCCTAAAGTGTTTCAGTCTGGCCACAGTCAGGCAGCCTGGCTCAGCTGTAGGTTTATTTGCCATACAGGGACCTGACGGATAGTGAACGGCACAGATTTGTCATTATTCCTGCAAGTACGGCTCCCCACCCCGTGCCTGGGAATTAACAAACGGCACAAAGAACAAATTGAGGATTACAAGGACCCCTCGGTCCCTGCAATGTCCTGCTTTGCTGCTGGCCCCAGGGACGGAACGCTCCCCTTCCCTTTGTCTGATCCGCACTTGGGCAGGTGGCAGCCCCTCGCTGGACCAGACACCCCGCAAGCATCAGGGTGCTGATGAATATCCATCTAATTGGAATTACGGATTCTCCAGACCAGCCCTTCGACTGCAGAAATTAGCTGGTTTATTCCAATAAAGATGCTAATACGGGGGGCTTTGTGAAGGGCGAGAAATTCCCATTGTCATTCAGAAGCAATTTGTAGCGGATTTGAAGCCTTTGAAAAGGTGACGTGCTGGTGGCTGGGTTTGTATAATACCCATCCCCGAAATTCACAGCTGAGCATTCTTCCCCTCCATATGCTTCAGTGCTGCCCAATTTGTATTCCCCCGGTGAGGAGGCGCTGGAGCAGAGCAGGGAGTGATAGCGAGGCACCGGCAGCGACAGCAGCGAGGGGAGGGTGGCTGGTCCTGGGGAGGGGGACATCAGCCCTGCACGGTGGGGCTCCACACAGGCTGAAGGGTTTGGGATGCTTGGCTGGGGTGGGCAGTGCACAGCCTGAAACAGGGAGAAAGGTCTAAGGTGCCTTCAGACATTGGTATTAATTATTTAATGCTTCTTCGGGGCCTTCATGCCATTTTGCTGGTATTGAGACCCTCCACATTGCTCCTTTGCTTTTTGGAGCTCAGACCTTCATTAGTCTTTATTTCTAGTGATTGATGCTGAAGTTAACACCACCTCTCCAGAACAACCCCAAAATCCTTAGCTGAACTTTCCAATCGAATTTAATTTTACCTCACCACTCACTCTCCACATGCAGCCTTCTGAACTGAAGACTCTTCTGGTGATGTCCTGCATGAGTCACCTGATGGAACTGAATTATCTGCGGAGGCCTAAGCTCTCCAAATTGCTTGGCAGGTGACTTTTTACTCACCTTCCAGCCACACTTGCCTCTAACGCACCAGTGTCTGCAGCAAACCTAATCAGCATTTTAGGAACAAAGCACTTTTGCAAACTGCAACCTAAACTCACATAAAACCATAATGCCTCCCTAAGCTGCTCTCTGTGGATCGCTCTAGGAGACATAATGATGTAAAAATGTTTCTCTAACAGCTGCCTGGAAATGGAGGTAGAGCTCTGTAGCACAGCAAAGGACTATTTTTGTGGAGAGGGCATCCCCTTGCCACTGACCTTCCATCCTTTGCCCTTTCCATCTTGTGACGTAAAGTCAAGGAATGACAGCAGAAGCCATGAGCAGCTGGGGCTGCTCTCCGTAAGTCCAGATGCACTTGACTCCTGTCCATCTCTCTGTCTCTGTAGCTCTATCCATGCACAGCCTGGCACTGAATTTCACATTTGCTGTGGATTGTGTTGCTCTGTTAAGCCCATTAAGTGACAGGGGTTGCTCCACTGTAAATGTCACTCCAAGGCTCTCAGTCAGGTATTTCAACTCATGCCTAAATTTAAACACAGGATGGCCACGCTGAACCCGAGGGACTACTCCCATGCCTGCTGCAAATACCTTAAGGTCAGATAGTTTAGAAGCACAGGTGAGGGAGGAGGAATATTTCCACCTGCTCAGGATCCTGCCTTTGCCCATGGCCCACGGCCCCACTTAGGAGAGGACAACACCGACCAGGTCAGAGCCCATAAATTCTCACTTTCAGCCACAGTGAAGAGCTTCACATCTCTGGGAATGAGCCCACCAGCAGCTGCAGCTGAACCAGTATCAGGTTTTGATACTTGCAGCAAGCATTAGTTTGAAACTAATAGATAGAAGAATATTAATAAATAGCTGCATAGCAAAAAGGAGGCTTGGTCCCCAGCCAGGGCAGCTGATGCCTCTGTGAGACGTTGCTTGGCTGTGCAGCCTGGCTTGCCACAGGTCCCTTGTGTGACCAGAGCACTGATGACGATCATACAGAGTAGGAGAGCAGTCTTGGCTGAGCTCAACTTTGCTCTCTGAAATAAGCTAAATTCAGCTCTGAAACCCCCTGAGTAGGGATTACAGAATCTGTTTGTGATCACAAAGCGCTACATAATTGTAACTGAACACTTCTTTTCTTATCTTATTTGCAATGTTAATATGAACTTTAATGAAAAGGAGGGGGAAAAATGTTTCTCAGACATTCTGGCCAGCACTGAAGCAATGCTTTGCATCATCTACCCAGAAAGAATAGCTTCATTAGCACAATAACTTTTTGCCAACCTCTTGAAAAACGGAGCAAAGATAGTATTTTATTCTTGGTTTCCAACTAGCTTCATTTTCTATGTGGGGCTCAGAACTGGGGAGTTTTCTCTGGTCCTTGATGAGTTTGGGGCCATGGTACCTTCCACCCAAATGTAACAGGGAAAGAAGAAAAGAACCAGTATCATCAAAATGTCCCAAATACATAGGTCAGGCTTAAGCCAAGAAAAAGTGTAAAAATCAGGACAGAGACCCAGCAGCACAGGGTCACAACACCTCCACACTACAGCAAAAACATGGCCTTGCAGTCCATCCCTCACTGGTTCCCTGCTCCACTCCAGTCTGGTGACGTCCACATCCTTCTCATGGGGAAGAAACCCCACAACACACCCCACAAAACACAGGCTCTGTCACCTGCCTGGGGGTCAGGTCTCACCTGTGTGGGTAGGTGCTGGCAGCTTTGTGGCACTGGAAGGATGTACACATCCCCCTGCTCCCCAGCTCCTCCTCTCCTCAGTGGCTCCACATGCTTTATCTCTGCAGTTCAGGCTCTTTGGGACCCTACTTTAGTGCAGCCCATGATGCACTGAATGCAGGAAAGGGGCTGGAAGGAAGGATGTCCTTCCTCGGACACACAGTCCCCATGGGAGGTTTCCCAGTGCCACCGTCAGCCCTACCAACACAGCTGGGTTGTCACCTCCTGAATGGTGCCATTGTTCCTGCCTCCAAAATAAAACAGACACAGGAGGCGTTTCCACCCAAAGAAAACCAGTTTCCACTGGTGACTTCTCCCCCCTTGCTCGAGAATCCTCCCTCCCTTTCAGGGCCCCCGTAGCTTTCCTTTGTGCCTCTTCCAGGATGAAAAGAGGTAGTCATTGATTGTATTAATAATTCAGGGCCTAATCTCACAGACGGGTGTTCACAGCCCGTGAGGTGGCAATCTTTCATCTTGAGATCAGGATCAGCCAGATCTTTTAGAGGTCAAGGAAGATAGCTGCAGCATGGAAAATGCCTTCAAAATAATAGGTTTAGGCAACCCTCATGCATGGATAAAAATGGCAGATGAAAAGATCGTGTGTCTCACACTCTCGGTTGCACCTGCATCTCAGCCTGGTGATGCCCACAAACTCTTGAAGATGATTTCCATCAGTGCATCAGTGTCAGTAAGCTGTCATCTCTGTCACATATCCCATGGCAGGGGGGCTGGAACTGGATGATCTTTAAGGTCCCTTCCAGCCCAAACCATTCTATGATTCTATAGCATGTCCCAACCCATCAATATTCCCCAGGTCACCTGAGCCCTCCTGCTTCTCAGGACAGCCACCTGCATCCTGATAATGCACTACTGTTCCTTCTTCTCCCACGGCCAAGCTCCTCCTTTAACTGCCTGTTCACTTGTGTTGTCTTAATCACTTCTGGAAGGACAAACTCTACTGGCACTATTTGCTTTGTTTGGTTTGTGGCCAGGAAGGTCCCTGCACAGGCAGAGGGGCAAATTCATCTCCAGGACTAAGGAACCGGTCACAGGCACTAAACTGGGGATTCACCAGATGAGCAAAGAAAGGGGAAATCTGAATATGCTGGACTTAATTTTCACCTGGCTGTACCTTACACATGGGGACCAAATTTACATCAGTGCTGTTGGAGTCGCTCTGCAAGGACAACAGTCCACCCTCCACGGAGTCCTTCTCTTGCCCCAGGACCTGCAGTCATGCCCAGCAAGGCCCTGCTAGCCGGGTGTTGCTGTCACCACGGGGGCAAAGCTCGGGCAGAATGCGCCCATGAAGGGCCGTTGGTACTCCTACACCTCGCAGGGTGTTTATGGAGGAAATGGCAAGGTCAAAGACACGCACCTTGCACCTGGAACTGGAGGTGCCAACTCCTGCTGTGATGCCAAAGATTAACGGGCGCGCTGATAAGAGCTGGGGGAAGTGGCCAGCGGAGACTTCTGAGAGTTCCCATGAATGCAGCTGTGCTTTGCTGGAGCCTCCCCGCTTTGGGGCTCCTGGTTCCCAACAGGAACCGGGCTCAGCACCAACTTGCCGCCGCCGCAATGCTCTGCTGCTGTTACCAAGGCACCTCAGCGCCCTGTGCATTAGCATTCTTCTGTCTTGTGCTTTGTCTCCTCAGGGAAGCCCTTCCCCAGCCCAGCCAAAGCGGCGGTGGTTGCGGTGGCAATGCCCCCCAGCCAGCGGGGGCACAGTCCCCAAGAGCTGGCATTAGTAACGCTCCAGTGTACAGTATTTTACAGCCTGGGACTCGCGCCCGACCCACTGTGCACACCTGCAGGAAGGCCTGGGCTCGCCACCACTTCTCCCCCCTCCTCTTTGTCTGCTGCATTCACTTGGGCTCCTCCAAACAAGCGGTTTACCTTCTCCCAGGCAGGGTCTGTGCCTGGTTTCCTGTCTGTGCAGCATCCCAAGCCTGACAGAAGCTGCTCTGTCTCTGCTGTAGTGTCCAGACACCACAGTATCCAGAACTGAGGACTGATTTGCAAATAATTATTACGGAAGGAAGCTGTTCCTTCTATAACTGATAACTTATCTGGTATACATCAGGCTTTCCCCAGTCTTCTCTCTGTTCCTGCTTTAACAACTCATCCCCAAACACGTTGTTCCTTTGTCAGGACTATACACTCACTGTGTCCACATTTAAGAAAAAGCCCTCTTTGATGGCAAGGTTTCTGTAGCAAGGCTGTTTAGATTTGTTGTGATTAAATCACATCCATTTTCTAATTTGTACCTTACACACACTCAAATCCCTCCTTAAGCCTGAGCTGTACAGGCACATTTTGTCTTCACTGCTGACTTAATCAAGCAGTGGAGAGCTGCTGTGTTCTCTCTGCAGTCGCTGTCTCTTGCACACAGAGGAGAAAGGGGAGAAAGAAACACTTTGCAAAGGGCTGCTATTATCCACACACTACGGCGACAGCATATTTAGTGTTTGTGGCTCTGGGGCTGCAGTAATTAATTGTGTGTCTGACACTTTGGTTGGCACAGCCCGGCACCCAGAGCTTTCCCATAGCTCTGGTACCCACGTGTGCCAAAACCAGCCCCCACCGGCCTCTCTGGGAGATGGGTGCTCACCCCAGGGGTGGTGGGGAGACTCGGGGGCGAGCTGCCACACTGCCCAGCTCTCGCCAACGCTGGCTGCTGCGGCGGCTGGGGTGGGCGACTACACTGAGGGGCTCTCAGGGCAGCCTGGGGTCCCCATCCCTTCCCCACCACGCAGTCCTGCTGAGGGTCCTTCTCCCGCCCTCAATCTCAGTCTTTGTCACAATCCCCCATCAATGTTAAGATGCTCTCAGCACCTACACACACCCCAGGGGCCGGAGAGGGGGGTCCCTCCAAACCCCACTTCCCCTGCATCCCCTCCCGCCGCAGGTGGAGCATCCCCACCTCTCCGGGAAAACCCTGAAACCCTGCTCCGCGTCCCCCAGCCCCGGCTGCCTGCACACGGAGAGGGGGTGCTGGGGTCGGGGGTGTTGCAGCGGAGACCCCCAGCTCCCCCCGCGGGGCCGGGGCTGCGCCTCCCTCCCTCCCTCCTTCCCTCCCTCGCTCCGCCGCTCCTTGCGAACGACGCTGCTCAGCGCGTGCGGAGCGAAGGAGGGAGGAGGGAGAAGGGAAGGAGGGAGGAGGGAGGGGACCTCCCTATCTGGCTCTATCTCCTCCGCTGCCTCTCACATGCTCCGGGAGGGCGATGCGGCTCCCCGCGTCCCGCTGAGCGAGGCCGCCTGCACCCCGCCGGGGCTGCCCGCAGGGCGGGGGGCTGCCCGCGCCCCTCGGCCTCCACCCCCCCGCCACCCCCGCTTCGACCCTTGGGGGCTTTTACTGTTTTATTTCCTTTGGGGTTTATTTTATTTCGTTTTTTTTATTTTTATTTGCTCCTCTTGGAAAAAAAAATACATATTATATTAATAAAGCCGCCGCTGCCTGCACCGACCCCCGCGGGGCTGGAGAGGCTGATGCGGCCGCCAAGGTAAGCGGGGCGGGGGCTGGGGGCCCCCCGGCCGCATGTCCCTGGGCTCCCTGCATGGCCCTTCCTCCTCCGGACCTGTTGAGGCTCCCGCTCCCCGCCTGCCTCCCTCCTCCCCGGCCGTTTTTATAAGAAACCTCGATTCTTCCCATTTTCCCTGCCCAGCGCTCCCTGCCCGGCTCGGCGCTAGCTGGCGTGCATGAGGTTATTCATTTATCCTCCCTTCTGATGGTTGCCACTAAAGCTGCTCCCTGCTGCGCCAAGTCAATCGAGTAATTCCTTGCAGACCACTGATGAGAACTGTAAACATCCTCCCCAATATTTCCCCCTTTCCCTTGGGTAGCTCAGCCCGGGGCTGATCGCGGTTATCGAGACCGGAGCGCGGACACAAAGCCTTCCCTGAACCCCCCTGGCTGCACGGTGCTGGGGGGGTTCACGAGCTCTGAGGGGAGGAAGGTGGGGGGTGACAGCTGGACAGATGTGGGATATGGCAGGGATGGGCACATCTGGGCGCAGGGAGAGGATGGGCAGCTGGAGCGCGGCTGGGCAGGGGGAGCGACTTTGTTCCTGATGTCCTGAGTCCGTAAATAGCCCAAAACCTCCTTCAGGAGACAGGGGGGACAGAATACGGCCCCCAGACAGGACAGCTCAGCCCCCGTCCAAGCTTCCATTCTGGGACATGCACGTTGCCCTTCCTAAAAATTATATATATATTTATGGAAACCGGGCTGCGTTTGCAAGACAGGTGCTTTTTGTTGTGGTGATGGTTGCGAGGCAGGAGATGAAAGTTTGGTGTTGTTTTGATGTGATTCTTGATTGCTGCCTGTTGGAGTAATTGCATCGCAATTGCTCAGAGGTAGAATCAATTTCCCCAAATTGAGATTTTAATGGGAGCTCGCAAGCTGCTGTTATGTCATGTGGTTTAAGGCGGCGTTGGATTGCATTTATTTTATAAACTGGATACTTTCGCAGGCGGCGCAGGGATAACAGCACCACCCAGTGGGGCCGCAGCCCCAGCCCAGCCCAATCTCAGTCCAGCCCAGTACCAGCCCGGTTCACCCCAGACCCAGCTCAGCTCCAACCCTGCCTTAGTCCCAGCCCCAGTCCCAGCCTTAATCTCAGCCCAACCCTAACCCAGCCCAGGCCAGCCCCGAGCCAGGCACACCCGGGAGGACTCCCGGTGCCAACTCCAAGATGTTCCCCCTCTACAAAAAAAAAATCCCATTTTTGTTTGCCAAAATACCCAGAGAAGTGCTGGATTAAAGTTGTTTAGGTTTGGGTTTTTCCCCCATAAGAAGGAATGTCTCTTTCTCAGATATTCAGGACAAAGTTTTAAATCAGCTGAGGACACTGTCACTCAGTGTTTCACAACTGAGAACACAGGAAAGGCATCCTGTGTTGGGTTGTATTTCTGGCCACTGCTGTCAGGAATTGACAGAAGGAGACCTGGGAAAGGTGATTGGGTTTCACAGAGCTTTTTCCAGAGGATACTTCAAACACCCCTTGCTCAAAGGGCTGCAGATGCAGACCTGCAAACACTTGATGCCATCTCCCACCTTTAAATAGGATCGAGGAGATGTCCTTAGCTGACCTGTCAGCCAGAGGAGGGGAATTAGTGAGCTATGTTTGCACTTTCTCGAGATGTCAGGAGCTTTTAAAAGCAGCAGAAAAAGACTGTCCCATCACACAGACTGGTTTCTGTCTCTGCTGATAAACATCCAGTTCTCTGCAATTCTTCTGGCGTCCCTGCCAATGGCAGGGGGATCAGAACTAGATGATCTTTAATGCTCCTTCCAATTCCAACCATTCTGTGATTCTGTGATTCTGACAGAATCATTTTTTTGGCAGTTCAGATTTATCCATCTTTTCTGCTGAGCTGACATTTGGCCATTTGAACTTGCTCTTGGGAACCTCCCAGCCCATCTTCTATTTTTGCTTAGAGGGGAGCCCAGATGTGAAGAAGATACACTATAGAGATATTGCTTGATATCTACCCCAAAGAGGAGACTGGGCCAGGAAGACCAGCTCCCTGCAGAGAATTAAATATACAGATGGTGAATTCCAGCCAGCCTTCCAAACACTTCTGAACAAGGGATGGTTACATGCTCCCATATGTAGGAATTAGGCCTCATTCCCCCCGGGGGGCTTTGCAGGCAAGGGAAAGGGAGAGACACGAATGAATGTTACCAGTCAAAAAAAAACCTTAATGCGATGAACTCTATTTGCCTTAAAATACCCCTGCTTGTTTTGCTTTCTGTCATGGGTGAAACTGGAAGTTTTCCACCAGCCCATCTTCCCTTCCCCTTGTGCAGCCTGGCTGGTTTTCAGCATTTAGAGGTGATTTTTATGGCTGTGGGCTTGGAGCAGGCAATTTGAGTAGAGAGGGTTACCCACTGTGACTTCAGTGGGGGCTGCTGATAATCAGTTAATCTGCAGATGCAAGGATGCAGGTCAACAAAGAGTTCTTACATTTTAATTACTGGTGGCACAAAGCTGTACTTTTTTCCACCTTTCACAACCGGCCTCTTATTACACAGCCAGGTTGCTGAGGCTGATGTTCACGGGGGCAGCTGTGGGAAGGAGGATTTAGATAAACCAACAAACTCCTCTCTGCACTTCGCTGTGCAGGAGTGGGTCACTCTTCAAAGCCCAGCTCTGCGCCATCCCTTCTGCCTGCCCTGTCCAGCTAACACCAAAATTCAGTGCAGGGCACTAAGGAGATCTTGGGGGGACATTTTCCTGCTCTATCTGCAAGGAAACATTGGTAGGGAAGGGGGTTTAGATGCGTATTTGGCAGCTTCGGGTGCACAGCTCAGGGACAGCGTCTGCTTGGTCAGCCAGGGAAATTGTAAAATTACAAAAAATGGAATGATGAGTAAAAGGAAGGTCTTTAAAATTAATTGCAGACATCAGAGGTGGCTGTCACTGCATAAAGATGTTGGGGTTTTTTTTCTTCTTACTCAGATTTTTTTTACTTTAGTAAGGGAATTGTTCAGAGCACAAGCATTTTGTTTTATTTCCACAAACATTTTGGGATCAATTGTCAAACCTCTCCAGACAACAGCTTGGGGGTTTCCACTCCAAACTTCCTTTCTTCCTCCTTTAAGGAGCAGCTTGCTTTTTGCTGCTCACCCCAAACACACACATATCCCTGCAGAGCATTTCAGGATTAGCTTCCTGCAGGAGTGATTATGGCTTATCCCAGACTGGCCATGAGTTGAACACCGTGTCCCGAGGCAGAGCAGGCAAAGGCACGAGTGTGGAGATAGTGGTGTGAAAAGTGGCCACACAGAAAGTTCATGGGAGAGTCAGGAGCAGACCAGGAGCCCCGACATCCATTCCTCTAACTACTAGTTGCAGCCCTCAGAAATACCCGTGTTTACTATTTTAGCCATATAATTACAGGTAGTGAATGATTCCATTAGGAAGGCTGTATGGGGAGCTCTCATCTGCAAACCTCTGGGTTCAAATCAGCCACATTCACTCAGCCCCACCGAAGCCCACAACCACGCACGGTGCAGGGCAGAGAAAAGGAAAGTTCAGCCCAGTGATCCCGGCTGAGTGTCCCACGGGAACTTTGACTCCTCCAGCATCCTGCAAATACCTCAGAGAAGGCTGTGATTTGCATGTCCACCCCTCCACAACGACACCAAACACTGCAACCAACGTGCAGATGACCACGGAGGTGCCTGTGCCCCGGAGCTGAGCCGCTGCAGTGGTTGCATTTCAGTGGTGGGTGGTTTCCCACACTCTGTTTGCAAGGAGCATTGGGCTCAACGCTGCCTGAACAGGGAGTCCTGGACGGGCTCTGAGAAGGAAAGAAGTTGGGGGAAGCGCAGTCGCTCCACATTTCCAAGCCTAGATATCCCCATTAAGCAAGGCAGAGATCCGAATTTCACACAGCCTCTGATTCAGTAGGCGATTTAAAGCCCAGGTCTTTGATTCAGCTAAACAGAAAGATGAAGTTTATTTCAAAAACGTGGAAGGGGGAGCAGGATTTCAGAAACACACCTTATTTGGGGCCTTTTCCTCCCTGCAGTTACAGTTTGGACACATCTGTTGTTTTCTCCAGCGAAATCCGCTGCTTTGATCGGTGCCAAGAACAGCAATCCCATTTGCAATGCATGATGCAACGGAGCAAAATCAAGGAGAAATTTTTACAAACTGGAGCCAGGGGCATCCGACCGTTGCTTTATGGCAGCGCAGTTTTCCCTACACCAAAGGCAGAATTTCCATCAAGGGTCTTATTTTAACTATAATGCCTCAAACTGGATTCCAGGCTATCGTTGCAATGTGTCAGCCTGCCCCAAAACGGCAATACCAAAGTGGTGCTTTAGGTCAAACCATCAAAGCAGCCTCGCAGCAGCTATTTAACAGCTGGGTTTTAAAAGTTTGTAATGCAGATGGGTTTTTTTAGTTAAACAGATCATGTTAGATGTCATCAGTCAGGATAACAGCAGAAATTATGTTTTTCATTTTGAAATAAAAGCAAAAGTCGCACTGCAAGAGGAGAGGGTGAGAGCAAGAGGAAGGGATTTGAGGTCTGAAACCCCATCCCCTGGATCTCACCCCCCCTTTCCTGGGCTCTCCCCAGCTCACAGACCCTGTCTCTCCTCCCCCCAGGCCCCTTCCAGCTCCAGCTGCCTACACATCCCATCAGCAGGCATTTCTTCTTGGGTGGTAGGAGCAGCTGGCAGGGTTTGGACATATTTGCCCCTGTCTGACATCCCCCACAAAGAGGTGCTTCGAGTCGGCGTTCCTCCCACACTGCCTCTGCTACAGGTCTGGATCCGGCCTGCCAGCTTTCATCTCCTGCCCAGCTCTGCCCACTCTGGCAGCTCCTCTGCACACAGAGCTCCCTCTGACTTTAGTGGACGCCCTCTGAGCGCGGCTCTGAGCAGGACCAAGACAGATATTCCGTTAGGCAGGCAAGGCCACAGGATTTTTGGATCCCATCTGGGTCCCAGATGGAAGAGATTCAGTGTTTTAATTCCTGTTGCAGCCTGGATAAAGCCCCAGAGAAGCTCCTCCTTCATTTGGAGGCATGAGGGGCTCACTCCCCTCATGGACAAATAGATAGGTGTCAATAGATATCTTTGCTTCTTGGATATTTATTCCCATCTCCTCTTCCTCTTTCCATGGGATATTTGTTGTACTGGATCACAGAGTCCATCTGTGACAGGGAGGAGGAGATCACAAACTCTTGTTGGAGACTTTAAGCCACGGTCACTCCAAAAAGCATCCTTAAGGACGTTCATGAGCTAAAAGAGGAGGTTTCCAAGAATAACTAGATAATGTCAAGGAGTATCCCAGGCTTACACCAACCTCCAGGAGGAAAGACCCATGGTCTTACAGTGTTGGGAGAAGGGTGGTGTAAAACAACCAGCATCCTTTTATTCTTTGTATAACAACCCCAAAAGAGAGGAGATGAAACATCAGGATGGCAAGGGGACACACCATCAAAGGAGAGCTAATGATCCAAAACAGGGAAGTTATTAAAGCCTACACCCGTTGGCACTCTCATTCAGAAGTGGTCTTAGTTCACTGTGGCTAAAACATCCCTCAAGGGAAATTTTTAAGAGATCCAAGCTAAGTGGATGCCTTCCTCCTGGCCTAGCCCTCTCATGGGTGGCACAGACCCCTGGGATGGTGGGGATGCAGATCCAATCTGCTCACCTCTGCACGCTGTGGCATTGCAGGAGGAGGAAAAGAGCAGGATCTCGAAACCCAGCAGGCAAACGCCTGTGTGCTCCAAGCTGCTGCTCATCTGATGGTCTGTGAGCGGGCAGGCTTCCAGGGTTGGTGCCCGCCTGGGACTCTGCCCAGAGGGTCTCCAAGGGAGGTTTAAAAGTGAGACCCTGGGACAACCCTACCAACATAACTGGTGACTTTCCCCCAGTGGAAGCTGAACATCCAGGTCTCTATTGTGGGCTGGTGGTGCAGACAAGGCAGTGGTGGAGGTCCTGAGAGTGTGTAGGTATAGTTTAGACATCTCCATCAGCCCTTGGTGGGCTGGCAGCTGGATTTGGGGTCGCTGACAGTCGTCCTCCTATCTAAGGAGTGCCAGTCTCATGATAAGGATCTTTGAGACTTGCTGTTTCTGAGTCACCTGGGGTTACTTCACCGCTGCCAGCACCAGTGCCAGTGCAGGTGCGGGTGAATGACCTGGAACTGTTGTGAAACTCTCACCTGCCCTGGTGCCAGGGCTGGGAGGACGTGCAGGAGCTCCATGTGCTCTGGGGGACGCCATCCCCCAGCGCGCTGGAGACAACCCCTACCCCACACCAGCTGCCTAAAGCCTCCCTGCCTCAGTTTCCCTCCTCTGCTGTACGACAGCCCCTTTACCCCAAACATCTTAATTTTTGGGCGATCCAAAGCGCGCTTGGTAGGCCCGTGGGAGTGGGGCAGGGAAGGCACAGTGGGTGCTGAGACCCGGTGGGGTGGGAGGAAGCCCCTGTCCCAAACTGCCACCGAGCCGCGCCGAGCGACGGCGGGCGCACACCGAGAGCCCTTCCCGCTGCCCATCCTGCGTGCGACCGCCGGCACCCCGTTCCCGCGGGGCGCGGCAGAGCTCGGCGGCTCCGTGCACGGCACTGACCCCCCGGGCCGGCTCTCCGCGGCTCTGTCCCCCCGCTCCGCTCCGCTGCGCTCCCTCCCCGCCCGGCTCCCATGGCCGCGCCGCTCCCGCCCCTTCCCGCAGCATGGCCGGGGAGGCGGGCGCGCTCCGAGGAGGAGGCGCGGAGGAGGATGCAGGCATTGGGAGGCAGCGGGATGATTGATGGTCGGGGCTGGGCTGTAATGGGAGGGGACGGAGAGGAGGAGGAGGAGGAGGAGAAGAAGGAGAAAAAGTCTGTGTAATCTTTCAGTGCAGAGCCCGGAGCTGGGGCCGCCCGTCCCTGCCGCGCTCCGCAGAGCCATGTGGGGCTTTTGATTTCGTTTTTTCCCCCAGTTCTTTCTTTCGATTGATTTATTTTTCCCCTTTTTTCCCCCCCT
>VZTG01001729.1:161983-207241 GCA_013397845.1 Melanocharis versteri
TTTTTTTTTTTTTTTTTTTTTTTCACTTGCAAGGGGGGAAAAAATGGAGAGAAAGCAGGAGGGAGAAAGAAAAGCTCTAAGGCTTAAATCTCCCTATCTCTCTTTTTAGTTTAGTAAAACTTTCCTTTTTTTTTTTTAATTCGTTAATTTTTAAATCGCCTCTGCCTTTCTTTTGCATAACCGTAGGTGAAGTAGTCTTGCACACACATGTAGGAAATAAATAAATAACTGCTTTACGCCCTTCCTCCCATCTTTGCCCTCTTCGCCCTCTTCCAGGAAAACCTTTTCAGCGCTGCCCTTAGCACTGAGGTGTCTCTCTGGACCCCACTTTTCCCATGAAGCTTCCCAGCAGTCTGGAAGCTGAACCCCCTGTTTTTTCTGGAAACTCTGGAGCTGCTCCCATATGTGTTGCTTAACGCCCTTTTCGGAGCAGTTGAGTTGCAAAGCGTCGAGGCTGTGAGATTTACGGTGCAAGAAAGAACTTGATAGGAGATCTGGCTGGCTGCTTTGTTTGATTCTCCCTTCAGCAGTCAAATAAGGTGCAAAGAACTGGCAGAACGAGGCGATCCAGAGCCCGCGGGAGCGGGGCGCAGGCGGAGACGGGGCTCCCCGTGCCCAGGGCTGGGAGCAGGCTGGGGGCTTTTTTGAAAGCTTTTTGGGTGGGAAGGTAGGAAAAAGGGGGGATTTATTCCCTGCCATATCCTTTTGCCCCTTTTTCGCTATGCTTCCTGGGATTTTGTGGGTTCCCAGCAGGTTCCCGGTGCCAAGGAGGCTTCGCACCCCTCCTGGGAGCCCCAGGTGAGCAGGGCCGCTGGAGGCTGCCCAAGCGGGCGCTCGGCGTGTCAGATCAGTGCCTCGCCGAGTCCTGCCCTATTTATTTATTTGCTTAACCCCCCTACGCTCACAGCCCGGGCTGGATTCCCGCTTGTGCTGCTCTCACATTGATGGCTTCGCCCTGCTGCCTCCTGGGCAGCCCCCACCGTCCAGTGCCCTTGGGCTGGGTCCTCTGGCCGTGAGTCAGGGTGACCGTGGGGCAGCTGGGGAAGGAGGTCTGGGCAGAGCAGGCCACTGCTGACAGTTTCCTTGGCAGAAATCCTCCTTGGAGCTTGTGCCAAGTCCCACTGTTGGATGCTCATGGGTGCTCTGCCAGCTGAGACCCTCATTTCCTGGGTGACCCACAGCTGTGCCTCCCAGTACAGGCTGTGCTGAGTTTTCTTGCAGATCCTTTTGTACTTCCAAAATCTGGCCCTGGTGTTTTTGCCCCAGGTGTGTCAGGCTCAGGTTTGCTTTGCCTTTCCCTGTTTGTTTCCAGCTTTGCTGTTTTGGCTGTAACACACTCCTGCCTCTGTAAAAATTTGGAATTTTCTGCTCTTGGTCCATCCAGGCAGTGCAGTGGATTCCAGATAAGGATCCAGCCCTATTGGAGGTGTATTAGAGTAGTCAATAAATGGCTTTTGTCTCAGCGGCAGGGAGGTGATGGCAGCATTAAGGCAAAATTGAGATGGGGGGCTTAGAGGCTGCTAAAAGAACCCCCACAGTGCTGTGAACAGGGAGCCCATCCTGGGGAAGGTGGAGGCAGGGGAGCAACGCGCCTGTGCGAGATGTTGTCAGGGCAGAGAAGAAGGGAGGGATTCAAACATAAACCTGGAAATATTTTGGCTTCCCTGTTTTGTTGCAAGCTTGGAGCTGGTCTCGTACTTGGAACAGGGAGTTCTCTTCCATTGCCAGCAAGGCACGTTGCGGGGCTGGAAGGAGGTGCCTTGTTTTCAATGTAGATGGGGTGGATATGTTGCTTTTTTCCTCAGAAAATTTTGAAATTCCTGGCCCTTGGTTACTGGGAACAAGGCAGTGTTAAGAGTGACTTTGGGTTTATTGTGGGGACAGCTGAGGTTTCTTTCTCTGTGGCCTGGACAGCTGTGCTGAGTCGGATGTGCACATGAAAGTGCTCACAGGGCTGGGCAACCGTAAAAACTTCCTGACCTGGGGGCTCTTCTTGGGCTCTGCACTGACCTGCTGTCCCTGGAGAGCCGGGCTGCGGCCCCAGTGACAATGAGTTTTGTGGTTTCTCTTCTGGCTCCCTGGTGGGCACATCCCATAAAGCATCCGTGGGCTCTGGCAGGGCAGTGTGTGGCCCAAGCGAGCCCCTCCTCAGCCCGTCAGTCCTTCAGGGGATCCCACAGCCAAGCCCTACTGCTCCCAAGGGACAAGCACTGGTGAGACAGCAAAAGGAGTCAAAGATGGGGGCTTTTGATCCATCTGGATGAGTTTGATTTGATTTGATTTGCTTTTCCTATTGGAGCTGATACCAAACTTGGAGTAAGGGGAAGTGTAGGAACCCAGGTCCAAAAGAGCCTCAGGGTCTCAGGTGGTTTGAAGGGAGGTGGGGTGATCTCAGTGCTCCTGGAATCCAAGAGTGATCTGTGCTGGGGTGATGGGGAAGGGGTTTTGGGGAGGATGGGGGTTGCTTGGAGATGCAGCTGTGGTGGGGCAGGTGAGGAGGTGCTCTGGACTCTTTCTGGCTGTCCTGGCAAATCCCATCCTGATGCCACAGATCAGAAGCGAGCTATGCAGGCAGGATCCTGCCTGACCATGCACAGCATCCAGAGTGCACTTGTTAGAGGAGAGCTCCTAAATGCCTTTAAAAAGCTCTGTAGCCTGCACTTGGCAGCTGCTGGGATGAAAAGAAGAGGATATTTATTCCCTTGTCCGTGAGCTCTCAAAATAACAGTGCGTTCGATTGTAGCCTCAAGATTGCTTTGCACTCAAGTGCAGCCTGGCTGAGTAAATCACTACTCCACCAGCTGAAATTCCTGCAGCAAGGGGGAGAATTGAATTATAGCCAACTGCAAAACCAGATGCCATCCCCTTGATGAAGTCATCGGGCTCTCACTGCAGAGAACAAGCTGGCTCCAACACACACGCAGCCCTGGTAGGCGCAGACTGAGCCACTCTGTCTGACGGCCTGGCCGTGCTGTGTGGGGTGGCCAGGGTCTCGTGTCCCCACAGCTGCAGGGACAGCAGGTCCTTCAGAAGGGTGTCGAGTCCCACTTTGCACTGTATGAGCATCCAGAAGTGTTTGGCCGTTCAGTTCCCAGCAAGCAGAGCTGTCCCTGACGTACAGGTTTTATGGGTCAGGCAGAGAGCAAGCTTCACTTGAGGCCAAAGAATTTTCTCCTCCCTTGGTTTCCTCTCCTTCCTGGACAGCTGTTGACTTTGGTCCCCAAAGCCCTAGTAATGATCTATGGCATTTTGGGTTTTGGACAAGCAACCTTTTTCTCTTGCTGTGTGACACACTCCAGCTGGCCCTTTCTGAGATGACAAGGGCATGTGGCAGGACATGACTCTGAACTTTTGCCAGCCCACAGTGATGAGAAAGCATCACTGTGCTGGGATAGGAGTAGGGGAGCAGTGGGACCAGGGGAGTGCATTCCAGTTAGAAAGTTACTTTTTCCTCTCAAAACCTGAGTCCAGGAAAGGCAGTATTTAAAAATAAACTTCTGAAGGTCTGTGGCTGTGAAGGATGAACAGGTACTGTGGCTTCCATGGAGTATGAGCGATGGGGAGGGAGCCCAGCCTGCAGGAAGGGATCCATGAGATCCCCTGCATCCCCAGGTGGGGCTCCAGCATCAGTCAGGTGTCTGGATGGGCTTGTGGGGCTGCTGCCTTCCAGCCGGGCAGCTGCCACCCCACACCCTCTGCAAGCCAACGCCTCCGATTGAGATGCCGCAATTTTTTGGCAGACATCTAATTGTATAAATTTGCCTCGTCCAGATTTATGTGCTCCGGGCTTTTCTCCATCTCCTCGTTTTGTATCTCATTTACCTCTGCGTTTGAAGGGTTGAAATTTCACAAGAGCACAGCGGGGATGATTATTCCTAGAGGGAATCCACACCTGTGAGCAGAAAGCGTTTCCCTGCCAGCCCTGCCGCGGCCCGGGCGAGGGGGAGGAGGGCGAGGGACCCGCTGCCACACCTGGGGGGCCCCCGGGCACTGGTGGGTGGCAGCGCTGCCTTCAAAGGCACCCTGGGAAAACAGCTTTGGCGTGGGGAGAGTGATGTCTGCTGGAAACCTGAAACGCTTGGCGGTGGGGCTGGCTGGCAGAGGTGACCTTATCCGGGGACCGCTGCTCCAGAGGGATGGGGACATGAGTGGTGGTGGCTGAGGAGGAAGCTGAGGGTGATGCTTCATGCGGGGGATGAGAGTGCAAATTCACCTTTCTTCCCATGGGGCTCATCTTGGGTGAAAGCCCTCACATCCTTCAGCGTCCTCGTCTCTAAACTGGACCATTTGCCTGAGGAGATTTACCAGCTCTTGGGAACTGTTGGTGAAAGCGTCCAGGCGCACTCCCAACGGGGAAAGTCAGGTGTGCAGCTCCAGAACGGCTTCCCAGCCTGCAGCACACTGTGCCGGAGAGCCAGCTTTGTTAGTGCCCTTCTGCAGATGAAGAGTCAGAGGAGATCACTGCCCTATCGCTTCCCTCCTTGCTCGTCCTCCATCCACCAGCTCGTGGAGGAGTAAAACCTGCATCTTCTGAACCACCCGCTGGCCCCGCTTCCTCTGGGCAGGCAAAAGCCCAACAGCTGCGGCAAAGGCAGCACTAAGGCCCGAATCCCAGGAGGAGGATTGAAGGACAAAGTCCGTGGCTCGGTTGCTGTGTTGTCTGTGGCGCTGGTTCCTCCTCTCAGCCCATCGTGCCTACTGAACTCCCAAGGTTTGCTGGTAGTTCTCAGAGCAGCACGGCCCTGGCTGGCAGCTCCATGGTCGGTGCCCTCTCGGATGCTGTCTGCTCGCCCTTCTCCCTGCACAGGGATGCCGAGGCGAGCCCGGAGGAGCAGCGCTGGCTGGGGGCTGGGGAGAGCTGCCTTGGCTGGCGCGGAGCATGCCGGGTCAGCCGTAAGCTGAGTCTGGAGCCAAAAGAGCTGACTAAGTGACAGGAGCGATCAAGGGCTCCTTCGGCAGCGTGCAGCCGTTTGTGCTGTAGCCGGTGAAGACACTGACTCTGCTGGTTTCCTGCCTGTACTTGCCCCCGTGTCTCTGCGACGCCTGCAGAGGAGAGATGGGGGGCCGTGAACTCGGCGCTGAGGACAGAAAGGAGTTGGCCGTGGCAGGTCCTCCGGGTGCTTTAGCGACTGACACGGGTTGAAACGGGAAAACTCCTTCTGTGTCCCTCTCCTGACTTCAGGGAGCTGGTTTCTCCTTCCCCCAGCATCCTCTTGAGCAAGACGAGGATTGGGTTAAACGAAGCTGCGTGGTTTGAGGTGTGCTCTGGGGTACATCTAGAATCGCTTTATCGAGCACGAGTAGGGCCTTTGCCTGGGTTTAATGCATCTGCTGCTTTTGCCGGTGGAAATGAGCACATAATCCCGGCCCCAGCGTGGAAGGTGGCCCCTCCGAGCCAACCTCCCCACGCACAACCTTGCAAAATATGAGCCCCAGCTCTTTAAGAGAGTCAGGTTTATTTTTCTCCTTCAGTTCCCTCCTCCCGGTCCTCCCCCCACTTCAGTGCAACTGAAACCTGATCTAATCCCTTTGCACATGGGTAATTTATTGGTCTATTGGGCTTTTCTTGATGGCAAATTGCATTGTCTTTCTTCCTGGGTTGAGGCTTTGGAGCAGTTTGCTGCATTCCTGCAGCCCTTTTCTCAGGGCTGATCTTTCACACCCCCTCTGAGCACAGTCAAATCAGTTTTATTGGGCCTCTTTGTTATGCAAACAAGGCAATAATAACCAGGCTATTATTCTGCAAGATTGTGCTTGATTAACAGTTCAAAGGAGGTCGCTGGAAGAGCCCGGCGCTGCCTTCCCGCACAAATCCTTTCACCAGGCTTGGGTCAGGTGGCCCTTGGGTCTTGCTCGCCCCGCGGGGCTGCGGGAGAGCTGTCCCTGCCCGTGACATCCCATCCATCAGGGCTGCCCCGAACCGCTCCTTTCTCTCCCTGGTGTGACAAGGCGCCGGCTGATCCGTGTCATAGAGTCACTGAGTGATTTGGGTTGGGAGGGACCTTTAAAGGTCACCCCGTCCAACCTCCCCCTTCCACGGGCAGGGACCTCTTGAATGTCTCCGGGGTCGGGGCACCCACCACCTCTCTGGGCAACTTGTGCCGGTGTTTCAGCGCCCTAATTGTAAAAAAATTCCTTCTCTATAGCTAATCTCACGACCCTCGTGGGCGTGGAGATGTGGGTCCAGCATGACCACCATGTGGGATGGCTCATGGGGACACCCCTGGGACAGGGACAGCACGAGGGGCTGGATGCAAAGCACAGTGGTCATTCCCTCAGTTTCTGCCTGGGACTCCTGAAATCTCACTGGAAGCAATTCCTTGTGCCATGTTTTTAAGGAGCAATGTGATTTCTTTCTTTTGTTTTTTTTTACACTTTTGGGGTCATTTTCATGCTGGTGGTGACTGCTGTCCGCCTGTGAGCAGAGCAGCCCCCATCTCCTGGAAGCTGGCAGATGTTGCTGGTATTTAGCACCTTGGAGAATCGTGCCTTTCCTATTGAGGTGTCAGCATAAATATGTTTATTTAGATTACTTAAATAAATATGTGTTTAGGAGCCTAAGTCTGGGTGCTCAGATCTGAGGCCAAAGGTAATTAGGTTTTACTGTGTTCTCCAAAAAGGCCCTTTACTGCATGTGTGAGGCTTGCACATCTACACTTCAATCCATGTATTTGGAAAAACGCGGGGTGATGTATTTGCATCACATGTGGGTGATGAAATACTTTCCAGCCCGTTAGGAACCAAGAGGATATTAAAAAACATCGCTTAGCAGTGAACACTTTAAAATTAACAGGTCTGGTGAACGTGCATTCAAGAGTCTTAAAAGAGTTGGCTTTTGCTTACAGAAATTAATTTCCAGTAATTCTCTTTGTTACAGGAATTACAGGAGAATAGATGAAATGTTGGTTTTGTGCTAGTTTTCTGAAAGAGAGTGATTCGGGTAAATGAAATCCAGGTTACTTGACACCAGCTGAAGGGGGAATAGGGAGGCACTGATAATTAAATGCTGTTAAGGTTAGATGTGTGCATGTGTTTGAACACTTAATTTGATGTCGAGTAATGCAATGCACTGATGGCGAGGTCAGAGCGGTGGGACTGGGGTCGTGTGATACCCCAGAACCCTGAGTGTGTGTTCGGTGGTCCGTGGGATGCTGGTTGAATAAAGGACCAGGGCTTTCCAAACCAGGAGCTCAGGAAAAGGTCACAATTCATTGCCTGCTCAATGCAATGTCCTGGTTTAGGGGGTGACCTCAGGAGAGTTGTGAGCGTGTCCTTTCTCCCCGTTGCCTGTCGGGGTGGTAGGTTGTGCAGGAAACAAAGCTGCTGGAGGGAGATCTGATGGTGGGGCTGGGCAAACACCTTCCAGCGAGAACTTAAAAGTGCAAACCGTTTAGCTTATCTGGAGGATTGACAAGGGACTTGATTGCAGTGTGTAAATATCTTTGTGGGAAACACACTCGTTACTAACGGACCTTTTACTGCTTTGGAGAAAATCGCTGGTTCTTTTTATGTCCTTACAATGAAGTCAGATAATATCCACTTAGAACCAGGACCCGTGTTTTGTAAAGGTGATAAACTCCTGAAACAGCCCGCTGAGGAACGTGGTGGCTTTTCAGTCCGCACAGACCTCGGGAGTCCTCACGGGAAGCGTCCCTGAACAAACGGGGGATGTGGCGGAGGGGGCTGTCCTAGTCCAGGTGGTTTTCTGATTTTTTTCTGGCTTTAGCTTTCTGAAACTGTTGGTTTCAAGATAACAAAGGAAATTTTGTTCCCTGAATGGCACCAAGGCCTTGAAAGAAGATCATGGGAGCTTGGGAGGTGGCTTGGAGAGGTTGAAGTCACCTGTCTGTGAGATGAAGGCTGCTTTGCCATGGACGAGAAATCGCCCAGACCTGGGGATGTCTCACAGATCCCAGGAGAGCCTTGCTGGGTTCCTGCTTGAGAGGGATTTGTTTCCATGCTAAGTCATCTGTGGTTGAAAAACAGAACCATTGTGAGTCGATGGAAAATAGATTATGCGAAATTGAATAAACATCGTTTCTTGGCCAGGGTACAAATGGGCCTGCACCACTGTGCCAAAGCTGCTGCCAGAGGGGACGAGGCAGGGCTGCTTGGGAGGGGTAAGGGTCGTGTTTGCTCTCCTCCATAGCCTTTGTCAGCTGTGGTCCCTCCCCAGCAGCATGAGGGATTTGCCATGAGGGTGGCTGGGGAAATGTCCATGGGAAAGGCCAGGCGTGAGCGGCCGGGAGCGCCCCGCTCACACACCGCCCAGCGCCGGGGCACCTGGATTTGGAGATCTGGCCTTATATGGGGCCCTGAGCGAAACAGCGAGAAGGGGACGGGTGCCAAAAGCGGAGCGATAACATCTTAGAGCAGAACGCTCCCCCTTCAGGCGCAGGGAGGAAGGAGATGGGCTTCCCTGCCCTCCCTTTGGTTGGGATTTTTTAATTCAGTACCTTATAAAGTCATGTGTGACCCCGGGCAGGGCAGCAGCGGGGGATGCTCAGCACCAGGATGTGTCCAGCACTGGGTGCTGGGGGGCTGTTTCGCAGGGCCCTCTGTGTCCCTATGCAGCCACAGCTCACGCCTGCATCTCCTCATCCGAGCAAGTGAAGCAAGTCCTTAAAGAGCAAGAGGCTGTGGGTTTATTCCTACTTTAAAAATCCCCTCTGCACAGCGGCTGAAGGGCTGGAGCAGGAGAAGTGCTGCAGCCAGGACTGTGCAAGCTGCTCGCTGGATGGGATGCTTTGTGTAGTGCATCCTGATGCCCTACTGAGCGGTGGGACGTGTGGCTCCTGCGTGTCCAGGGATGTGTCCTCCAGCTTCTCCTGAGGCTGTGCGGGCAGGTCGGGCTGCAGTGACAGCACCTTCTGCCACACAAAACCCCAAGGCATCCTCAAGCTGTACATTAGCATAACTACTAGGAGAGCAATGACTTTAATTGCCCGATGCCGCAAGGGTTTGGGATAACCGGCAGCGGTGGCACTGGTCACACTCCTGCGTGCTGTTTTGACTCCTGCCTTCCGTTATGACACTCCTGGAAAACCACACTCCTGCGATGAACAAGAGAGGGATATGAAATAATAAATACCTTTAAATTTGACCCATATGTGCAGAAGGCTTAGCAGAAACATGAGCCCATGTCCCAGGTCAGAACCTTGCTGTTGAGTCACCTCTGGTCAATGATGAGTTAAAGGCTTTCCACAGAGCTTCTTGCAGGTTTAAGTGGGATGCTGCCAAGACCAAACAGCTCCCGGGTTCTCGGTGCTGTTGCTAGCATCTGAGTTTATTAAACATGAATTTTAAAACTGTGAGGAACCTGTCACCATTTCCTATTTGCACTTCACTCTTCTTGGAAACAGAGAGGAGACAGGCTTGTTTCTCACAGCCGAACTGCTCAGTGTTTTATAGTCTCAGTCTCCCTTTCTGATTTTCCATCACTAACTCTGTTTAGGTTTCCAGCACTGTGATGTTTAAAACTCAAGCATACTGTTTTCCCTGAAACAATACTGGGTTTTGTAACTTTCTTTCTAAACAAATCTGAGATGCTTTTGGCACAGATGCCCTGCCAGGCTCCTTCTAAACAAGCCCCAAGACAGGAATATATGGGTATGCCTGCAAAAGGCACCATGAAAGCATCTGGAAATGGTGGGGCTTGTCTTCTCCTCCTCCTGCTGCCTTTTGTGCCTGAACCCATCCTGTTTCTAAGCGCTCCGAGGGGGTCGATTAAGAGGAGAGGAAGGAAAATGCCATGAATTTTAAGTAGTGTGAGCCTGGGTTCACCCAGCAAGACTCCAAATTGGCAGGGGCAGAGCAGTGTCTGCGACATTCAGCGATGGCCATGTGCTTTTTGCACAGCTGCTTTCAAGTCTGCTCCGGGGAAGCCGCACTGCCCCAGGGAGCAGACGTTGTGTGGGGGGGGAAGAAACAGGATCTGAATTTTCTTTGCCTTCCTCCGCCTTGCCAGGAAGCACCAGGGCTGCGGCTGAGCCCGGCAAAGGCCCTGCAGCCTCTGGCTTCGCCTCCGCCTGGGCAACGCAGGGCGGGTGGGAAGGGGAGGCGGGGGCTCGCTGGCATCCCCGCACCTGCTGCGCCGGTTTTTCTCCTCCACCTCTTGTTCTCTCTCAGCGGGCCGTGGTGGGGAACGGGCTCCCCGGGCTGGGCAGAGCCGCACAGACGTCAAAAAAGAGGTTTTTTTGGCTCCCGCTTCTTTCTGGAGGCACAGGGACAGGGGCAAGGGCTGCACCCGTTGCTGTTTCAGCGCTGGGGATGGTGGATGGCCTCTGGCTGTGCTGCAGGGTGGATCATGGCACTGGTCCTGCTCTAACCTAGATATGGTGGTTGTGCTGGTGCTCGGTCTTCCCGAGCCCATAAAGGAGGAAAAGGAAGAGGGCAAGCAGAGTTTTGTGCTGGCAGAGCTCAGTCTGGACACAGCGCCCAGTAACTCACACAGTACAGAGCTTAGAATGTCAAACCCTAAAATGGCATTAAAAACCCTACTGCATCTTCACCCACATTGATGATCCTGCCTTATCACTGCTTATGAATATGTCCCATTCTTCCACACCATGGCTTTCCCCCCATGATCGTTCATCTAAAGGCTGGATGCTCTTTCCCTTTTTGGCTTCAATTGGGGCAGATCCTGTTGGTTTCTTTGGCTTTGATGCATGAGAGTTGGGTCATGTGAGAGGGTCACGTCTGGTGAGCGAGGCCCCGTCACGCGGCCGGGCCGGTGTCATGAGTTTGGGCAGCGGGAGGAGGACGCGGCCTCTGGATGGGGGTAGAGTTGGGCATCCCACGGGCGGGCGAGCCAGCGCTGACCCCCTTGTGTTCTCCTCCCATCCCGCAGTGACGTCTCCATGCAAGATCCTCAAGTGCAACTCTGAGTTCTGGGCGGCCACGTCGGGCTCGCACCACCTGGGCGCGGAGGAGGCGCCGGAGTTCTGCACGGCGCTGCGGGCCTACGCGCACTGCACGCGCCGCACCGCCCGCACCTGCAGGGGAGACCTGGCCTACCACTCGGCCGTGCATGGCATAGACGATCTCATGGTGCAGCACAACTGCTCCAAGGATGGCCCCACGTCCCAGCCCCGCCTCCGGACATTGCCCCCCGGGGACAGCCAGGAGCGCTCCGACAGCCCCGAGATCTGCCACTACGAGAAGAGCTTCCACAAGCACTCGGCCGCCCCCAACTACACGCACTGCGGGCTCTTTGGGGACCCCCACCTCAGGACTTTCACGGACACTTTCCAGACCTGCAAGGTGCAGGGGGCTTGGCCACTCATAGACAATAACTACCTGAACGTGCAGGTCACCAACACGCCGGTGCTGCCTGGCTCCTCGGCCACCGCCACCAGCAAGGTGAGCCTTGTCCCCCTGGACAGAGGTGGGCAAGGGCAGAGAGGCTTCAGAACAGCCTTTCTTTCTTCCGTGTCATTCCCCATTTGCACATCTCCTTGGGGAGGGTAAGACAGAGCGTGAGCTCCTCTGAATTTGAATGTTTTGCCCTAAGTATCAGACGTTCATCCTTCTTCTGTCCCCAGCCTTCCCTGAAATGGCCTGTGGTTTCTTGTTGAGCACATCCAGCCCCATCACGGTGAGCAGGCTGAGGTGCTGCACCTCAGGGGGCCTTCATGGCCAAGCCAGGTATTGCAAATTAAGAGGCCTCCCACCTTTTTGGGGCTCCAGATTGCTGTGAACAGCCAGATCAGGAATTGTGCTGGCACCTTTTGGGGGACCCCCAAGGCCCAAGCAAACCCAGGACTGCCTTCCAGGGAGGCTCCAGCTTGCAGGAAAAAGCCTAGAGGGAGCTGAGCTCCTCACATTGCCTTCCCCTCTACCCAGGCTTGCAATTGTCTCTGTGGTTTGCAGCCAAGTCAAGACATTTTGTGGGGAACAGTCTGTCCTGGAGGTGCTTTGACAGACTAAATAAACATCCTGAAGGTACGAGGCAAACACAGAAAACCCAAGTGAAAATGTGCTGCTGTGATACAGCAGGACTTGTGTGTCACAGCCTCAGCTTCAGGAGGGACCTGGAGCTGAGGAACTGGTGCGCTGCCCCTGGTGCACAAGCTCTAAAGCTAACAGGGTGTTTTTTGTGCCAAGGAAAAAGGGAGGCTCAGCAGGAGGCATTCTCTTGCTTTTGGAAAATGTCCTGTCCCACCACGTGTGGGAGTTTTACTTCTCTCTGTGTGTGGGGAGAGAAGAGAAGCACGTGTAGGACAGGGGCTGCTTCTCTGCTCTGGATGTCACCCCTTTGGCCTGAGCTGGAACGGGCAGTGAGGTTCTGACCTGGCCCTGATAAACCCTCTGAAAGATTTTTAATGATGCTGTGACATCCTTACCTGCTAAAAGACAGCAAAACCTGCTGAAGCTTGCAAGGAAGTCAGGCTTGAGGAAAGTGGTCCTTAAGGATCCCAGGACCTGCTGGGATCGCAGGATCACCATCTTAATTGAGCCTTTTCTCTCCTTATCTGCCTCACGGGCTTGTGGTGAGGAGGGATTAGTCATGAGATGTGCAGCATGAGCTGTGGGAAGCACTGCTGTGGGCACTGTGCTGCTGGAAAGGATGGGAGCACTCAATCCTTGGGGCTCTTTGTGTTCTCTGCTCGCTTCTCCAGCCCCACCCCACTCTGACCAGGTCTCAGTCTCCCCCTTCATGGTGGCCATGTGGTGGGTGGTCCCCTTTGCCACTTCTCCCTCATGGGCAGAGAGGTGCAAGAGCAGTTCCGCAAGAGCTGGAAGAGGAAATGTAGTTTGTACTGCTTGTACATGCAAATTCTCCTCATTTTCCTCCCCAGGTCTTCCCTCCAAAAGCCAGGTCAGCAAGGGGAGAGCAAGCACAGTGAGGTCCTTCCTCTGGCAAGGGGCCTGTGTTTGAGCCCAGCCAGGGGTGAGGAGACGTGTTGGGCTCTGTTTGTGTCATAGAATCACAGATTCATTAAGGTTGGAAAAAACCTCTTAAGAGGGGGTCCAGCCATTGACCCAGCGCTGCCAAGGCCACCACGAAGTCATCCCTAGAAGGGCCATCCCACTGGAACAGGCTGAACACGTGTGACTGTGGGGTTGAGATGGAGCAGGACATGTCTGAGGGCCCGTGGGAGAAATCCCTGTTGGTCTGCAATTGGTCAGGGGAACAAACTGGTCCAGCCCTTGGGATGTAAATGTCATGGGAGTCAGAGGAGAAGCTCCACCGCCTCCAGGGGAGTCAGGGCTCGTCCCCGCTGCCGTCTGCCAGCCCTGGAGGCGAGGCAGTGCTGCATGCACGGGCATGCTGCCACAGGCCTGTGAGTAGGGATACTCCACCCAGCTCCAGCTGCAAGGAAGCTCCTGTGTTGGGCCTGGAGATAACAGGCAGATCCAGGTGGTGCATTCAGTCAAGCCTCTGGGTCTTGGATCTCTGCACAGTGTCCTCACCCTTTTGCTGGAGCAGGATGACCATGACTGGGGGGCTAAAAGTCCAGGCCACTTCTTAGGATGAAGGACCTGCCCATGAGCTGAAGGTCCCACTCCTGTTCAGACTGAGCATCCAGCCCTTCCAACTCCCACCCCACTGCTGGTGGTGGCTGTGTGCTCTCGGATGGTCATCACTGGCTGTAACCATGCTCCTTTCCTCCCCCACAGCTCACCATCATCTTCAAGAGCTTCCAGGAGTGTGTGGATCAGAAGGTGTACCAGGCAGAGATGGACGAGCTCCCCGCTGCCTTTGTCGACGGCTCCAAGAACGGAGGGGACAAGCACGGAGCCAACAGCCTGAAGATCACGGAGAAGGTGTCGGGCCAGCACATCGAGATCCAGGCCAAGTACATCGGCACCACCATCGTGGTGAGGCAGGTGGGCCGCTACCTCACCTTCGCCGTGCGCATGCCGGAGGAGGTGGTCAACGCCGTGGAGGACCGGGACAGTCAGGGCCTCTACCTGTGCCTCCGTGGTTGTCCGCTCAACCAGCAGATTGACTTCCAGACCATCCGCTCGGCCCAGGCCACGGAGGGCCGTGCCCGTCGGAAGGGGCCCAGCCTGCCGGCCCCCCCCGAGGCCTTCACCTACGAAACGGCCACGGCCAAGTGCAGGGAGAAGCTGCCCGTGGAGGACCTCTACTTCCAGTCCTGTGTCTTCGACCTCCTCACCACGGGGGATGTCAACTTCATGCTGGCTGCTTACTATGCCTTTGAGGATGTGAAGATGCTTCACTCCAACAAAGACAAGCTGCACCTCTATGAAAGGACACGGGACCTGACCCCGGGCAACACGGCTCCCACGGGAACACATCCCACCCTCTGGGTAGCACTGCTGTGTTTGTGTTGGTTGTGCTTGTTATAGAGGTTTGCTCCTTCACGCCTTGGAGAGAAGGGAAAGGGCAGCAGGAGGCAACCAGGGATGAGATGCAGGTGCTGGAAAACAAGAGGTTGGACATCAGAGCCACATGGGTTGTCCTCAGACCTCAGTCTCTCTCTTGGTGCAAGTCCTCCACCTTCCCAGCTCTTGCCTGGGAGGAATGTGCTGCCAGTGGGACCAGTCAGGAGTTTTTGCTGGACTGTACCTTGTCTGGACCTTCCTCACCTCCCCCTCCTCCTGCTCCCAGTCGGGTGGGTGCTGGGGAACCCTCGTAGCTGCTCTCCTTGTAGCGCTGCCCCGGTCCCAGCAATGCACGTGGTGACTGTGACACTGGCGTGTGTGAACATGGCTTTGTCTTCAGAGAGCAGAGCCCACGAGGAGGGCACGGAGCAGTGAGACAGGACCACGCCTGGCCAGCACAGCGGGGCAGGATGTCCTGCCCACCAGGGCCAGGCTCAGCTTTTCGGCACGTCCTGCTCTGCCCACAGCCCTCTTGTTGCAGAAAGTGGTGCAAGGGGCTGTAATGGTGGGTAATGATCCCACATTTGCTTGGCTACCGGTGCCAGGCCTGGGTGGAAGGAGGACACGTTCCTCCAGCCTTGGCCTGCATTTTTTGTGGTTCAAAGGCGTCCCCTATTTTCACCAGTTCACCTGGCTGATTCACTCAGTAGTTTTACTGCTGTCTCCCTTGTCTCTGCCTGGACCCACCGTGGACTCTTGACGGCAGCAGGAGAAACCTGGCCAGTATTCAAGTGGTTTCTGCAACTTCTTCCCAGCATTGGATGAGTTCCTCACACCGTTCGCTCTCTGGTCCCCTAAAGCTGGCAGCAGGGTGGCTGCTCAGTGGGAGACCCGACCTGCACCTCCCTCCAGCCCCTCCCTGCCCGTGGCTCGGCCTGGCCCAGCCCTGGGATGGAGCAGGAGCGTGGTGCTCTTTTTTTTTGCTGCTAGGTCTCTGCTCTGCTCCCCATCCTGGGGCCGCGACTTGCAACCCCATTGCAGACCAGTTGCACCTTAAGCCCTTTAGGGGCTTGAATCAGAAATGGGGCAATGCCAGAAATTCAGCCAGGAGATGGGATGCAGCAGAGGACCCCCCCAGCTGCCTCCAGATGTCTGTTCCCTGCCTCAAAACCATCAGTAATCTCCTTCCCCCACCACGCAGTGCTGTCCATCTCCCCCACTCCGTGTTCCTCTGTGGTTCACCCTATCGCTCACTGAACAAACATCAAGACCACCTTTGGTCTGCGCCTTCAGGACCTCCTGGTGGGTTTCCCCCACCTTTTCTCAGGGGGAAGTTCCCAGAAACAAGCCCCAAAACACGTGTCACACTTGGGGGCACCTCCTGCTCTCAAGGGAGGTCTCTGGGCGTGATGAGACAAGCTAGCACCAAAAGAGGTGGGAACAGGCTTGGTTTGGCAGTCTGAACTGGTGCCAAGAGGCAGCCTGGTGTAAATACTGAACATGACTATTCATTGTGTCCTTACTGCTCTAGAGCTCCATTTGTAAAGCAGCAGAGAAATGCAAACTTGTGTCAATGGATGTAATTTATATTGTCTCTTTAATATATAGAGCCCTGGCATTGATCTCGTGTGACTGTACAGATGAAAAGATGTAATTGGTTCTTAAATGTTTAAGGAAAGAAAAGAAACAAAAAGATGTGTTTACTACTTTGCTCCTTGCTTTGTTTGCTGATGCCCCAGATACTCTGTTTAGGGAGATTTTGAAATAAGGATATCACAGTTTGGAGGTGCTGAGTGGGGAGCAGCCACTGGACCACAGCACTGGACAGTTTCATTTCCCAATGCACTAATGCTCAGCCAGGCTGATTTGGACCTTTTGTTTCCTTTGTTCTAGAGTAAACAAATGTTTATCTTCCCTAGAAGTTCGAAACACACCTTTTAAAAGCCCAAATCTGTCTCTGGGCAAAGAGGTTTACCCCACAGCTAAATGCAGCTGTGCACAGCCTCCCTCTGAGCACACAGTGCTGCTGGAAAGCTGCCTGAGCTGGCCCAGCCACAGCGTGCCAACAGGTCAACAATTCCCTTAAGACCTCCCTTCCCTATAAAACAATCACCCCACGGCACGACACGCTGTGGTTTAGGGGTGGTTTCCATCCAGGAAAAGTCTGGTTGTGGCATGGTTCATTCCCTCTGTCCAGCTGGGCGCTCCAGTGGTGGCTGATGGCGAGAGGTGGTTGGGGTATCCCTATTTTAGAAGCAAACAGTGAAGCACTTTATTTTGGTTGTGTTTGACCCAGTTCTGGTTAAAGGTGAAGTGTGGCCAAGAAGGACCCGATACTTGGAAACAAACAAAACAAAAAAAACATAGGCAAAGGGGGGGCGTTTGGAAAAGGCCCCCCCACCTCCTCCCTGCGCTGAGATCCACGGGAGTGTCACCGCCTGTAAATACTGTAAATTATTTATTGAGAGAAACGCAAGTAAAGTTTGAGGTTTTTTTGACAATAAATGAGTGGGTCTCGGTTTGTTCCCCATGTGTTGGCTGCTGCTGTTCCCCACTCGGGATGCAAGTGCTGCCCCATTCCTGCACTCACTCCAAAGCAGCCTTCTTCCACCTGAAGGACCCTCTGAGAGCTCATTTCTGTCCTGAATTCTCCTGAGAGTTTCACTCTGGAGTTGGATTTATCTACAGCCAAATGAGAAAATTAAAAAGGGCGTGGGGGAAAATACAGATAATAAACCATTAGAGCCTTGCCTCACTGGGAGAGGAGAAGTGCAGCAGTGGAGTCCAAGTGGGTACCACCCTGCTCACCCCAGCAGACTGGGATGTACATCCCGGTGATGGTAATTCCTCCTTTCCACGATCTCCCTTTTGTTGGGCAGCTCTCCTGTCCCAGCTGGGTTTGTTGCTGCCCTCTAATGAGGAAAAACAAAATTGCATTTTTTTTTCCTGTTAAAATTTTCCGGTTTTGAAATCTGAAGGGGCTCCTTGTCAGAGCAGCTGGGGACAGGGAGATGCTGAGGGTGGGTGGGACACCCACACGGCTCAAAACACATATTACTGGGGCAAATCCATGCAATGATGCCCAGCACCAGAGATGTGACACCCGCCCTTCCTCTCCTTCAGAGCCCGGAGAACTGGCAGCGTTTGGAAAGAGCCAAATCCACTCCCTCTGCTCCTTGCACCAGAGCTCAGGTTTAGCCATCTGAAATGGCTGAACCTGAAAACTCATCGACAAAGTGCCCAGAGCGCGGGGGTCTCCCTCACTGATTGTTGTCAGGCTGTCCCCAATGGTCCCCTGCTGCCCAGCCTGGGACAGTGGGCAGGCAGCACCTTTGTGTTCCAGAGGGACAAAGAGCTGATGTGAGAGCATGGTGACCCCCGAGGCACAAAGGTCTCCATTAACCACACGAGGCATCAGAGCATCCCCAGGAGGTAGGTGGGGAAGGCACAGGCTGTGCAGGGACGGTGGTGGTGGCAGTGGTGGCCCTGGGGCACCTGGGCAAGGTTCAAATTGCTCTCCAGACCTTGCTCAGGGCTGGTGAGGGGGCAGCCCCTGGGGCATCCAGGGTCCCATCCCGTCACTCTGTGATGGACAGCAGCTCAAGTGCCACCACCTGGGGCCTGGGGTGGGTGTCCAGCCCCACTCTGGCTGTGCCTGCTCATCCCCTGGCCTTTGGCCACTGTCTTGGGCTCTGAGTTTCACATCTGAGTGGTCAGGGTGAGCCACCGGCTGTCCGGGAGCAGCCACAGCTGCAGAACGTTGTTGTTCACCAAAACCCAGCTTTTTGCTGGGAGCCAGCTGCCCTCTAGAGGGTCTGCCCCGGTGTAAGGCACAGCCCTGTCCCCTCCCTGGGGTGGTGTGTGCGAGGCAGGGCTGGGGATCCTGCTCCGTGGACCGTGTCCTTATGGATGATACATTCCTGTGGGACTGACCAGACCTGCCTGGCGTGGACGGGTGGGAAGGGGTCATTTCCCCACGGGCTTTGAGAAGGCCTTAGGATTGACCTGTTTTCAGTGGAGCTGTGGGCATGGGTGGGTGGGCAGGGAGATGCCAGGCCGAGTTGTGCTGGGGAGACACCCGGCATCAGGGTGCCCATATCCTTACCTGCCTGCTTAAATAAAAAAAAAGGATTTAAAAAGTCACTGGCCTCAGGTAGATTCACCCCACCGTGCCAGGCACGTCCACCCAGCCCAGCTCCCTGCAGCCCCTGTGCCTCCCTGCAGCCGAGCCCCTCTCCCTGCCGAGCCCCGTGGCTAACAGCCAGTCACTCTTTCCATTAGGAAATCCATTTTTCAGGAGCATATAACTCAGCTGTGAAATTTCACTCTTGGCTGAAACTTGGCTCGGCAGCAGAGAGACAGGGAAGGGCTGGACCCAGTGGCTACAGGTGTGAGAAGTGCTTTTTACAATGAGCTTTTATAACTCGGGAGAAATGGCTCCAATCCCTGCTCCATGTCTTGCCCTGTGGGCCCCAGTGTGAGCAGTGGAGGGTAAAAACCAAACCAAAGCAGCCACTGGATGCCATCACATCCCACCTGGGGAGAGGCACATCCTGCCCAGGAGGGGCTGGGGACAGACAGGAGAACTCACAGATGCAGCACGGGCAACACTAGAGAAAGAGGAATTCTCCCCAGAAAAGGTAAAAAAGAAATTTACACATCCTCAGAGATCCATAAAACACGGAGGTGGGATAAACACAAACATCAGTATCATCCCAGTGAAACCCTGGTGGATCTGATCAGCTGGAAATTCCCATCTGCAGAGGCTTCCAAGTCTCTATCACCACAGACTGTGAAACTGTAAAAACAGCCAAGCAGAACATGCTTATTCCTGCACAGGGAAAATATCCACAGTGGCTTGCCTGTGGCTGGCAGGAAAGGGCCTTGTCATCCCAAAACAGCCCCCAGACCTGCCACGGGACCCCCCAGAGACACCACGCTGGGGCCCTTCTGAAAATCTCAGTAACACTTTTTAATATACAAGAATCAAAAGTACAGCAGTTTTACAATGTAGGAAAATTTCATACATACTATATAAACAACATATTTACATCAGAAATCACTAGGACAGTGGCATTTCTTTCACAAATATAAATTAATATTAATTACTGTTTTTAGTCAACAGGTTTAAAAGTCCGTATTTTTACAGTAAGAGTCCTTCTCTCCCCAGAGGGGAGGCAGAGGTGGGGAGGAAACGGGTGAAAGCAGAATAATATTTTTATGTGGATCACAAACCATTCACGCAAGGACTTCAGCACTCGGTTCCGTGTCCATTTTGGCTGGGACCACATCGCCTGTTCCCACAGCAGGTTTTGGTCTGCAGGATTTCCACTGTGTGAACTCATAACTTTACACCATTTCCAAAGAGGTCAGGCTGAATTTTTTTTTTTTTTTTTTTAATAGAACCCCAGCAAGTTACTGTTTTTTCCTGCGAAGAGGCTGGAGGGAATCCCACAGCCGGTTCGGAAGGATGAGCTGTACCAGATGCTGACAAACACCACAGGGAAGTTTATGGCTGTGGATGTGTCCCCTCTGATCCCACTCAAGTCCCCGTGACTGTTTGGTTATGGTCCCTATGCTGAGGGGACATAAAATACTTAAGTGTGTGTGTGCGTGTGTGTGTGTGTGTGTGCTCAGGGAAGACTTTCTCCCAAATCTCCTTCTCCAGCTCCACTAAAGCCAAACCCAGCAAAGACCCACCCACCACGAGTGGACGTGATGTGACTTCAACATCAGGCTAAAGTGACAGTGGGGACAGCTCTCCAGTGGGTATGGGTAAAGCTTTTGCTGTTGCACAAGAAGGAAATCCCAACCAACCTCGTGCCTGGAACCTGGGATAAGCAGAACCCTCCACATCTCGACACAGAAAATGCCTCTTGCTGGGATCCAAAGTTTTCCTGCACCAACCCTAACACTGGTTGGCCAGGACTGCCTTTGCTACACGAGTATGGCACGAGCTTCCCACCGCGACAGCACCGCACGGTGACAAATAGAGCAATTCTCTTTGCACCTTTGAGGCTGCTTCCATTTTCACATTAAAAGATAACACCTCTGAAAAGAAAGGACCTCTTTGTTGAATACCACAGCCTGCAATCACAGCTCAGTGGGAAACGCCACGGAAATGTGCTCTCTCCACACCTCCCAGCCCTCCGAGGGGGCCTGTGGAAGACTTGCCTTCACCTTGCCCTGCACAGGTAAACACAAGTGTAACACTTTATCAGGGCAGCAGGTGCCCCTAAGGAAACGAAACTGCCCTGAATTTGGTGGAAATCTTGCAACATAAAAACAAAAGGGGAACAAAACACTTCCTTCGTGTCCCGTTAGAGCAGCGGGATCGGGAGGAGTGATGGCAGCAGATTTCCAGGGATATACTGCATGGAGGAGTATTAGTGTCAGTTTGCACGCACCTTCCAAGGCACTGGCTGGAGTCAGGAAGCCAGCCCTGAACATCCATCTGCCCTCAGTGTTTTGGGGAAGGGACATCACAGCTTATTAGGGTCAAATACTGGCATCTTAATAGGAGGCCCAGCTTCTGTGCCCCACCAAAGAGGAGTCTGGAACAGCCTGGTCTTTAATACTGAGCTCCGGGAGGAGATGCAGCCCTAGACACCATGCTCAGGGCAGCCTGGCAGCTTTGTGATCTCCAGGGAACTCCAAACTGAAAAATAATCACCCAAGGTGCTTCTGGCCAGCAGTATGTGCACAGCCAAGCCCTCTCACCACACCAGTGTCCAGGCCGGACGCTGGTTTGCATCAGATGCTGTGGTTTCAATACTTGGAGTATTTGCCCTGAAGTCCATTGAGCCGGGCTGCACATTCCTCTTTTCCTTCTGCCATGCTGGGCTCTAAGACATTTGCTCCAAGGATTTTTACGGATCAGTCCTGAACTCCTCATTCTCTCCCTGCTCACTGAGGTGCTCAGTCCCTGGGCTCATTTCCAATTTAGACAAACAAAAGGTCTGTAAGTGCAGGTACTTTTAGCAATTCAGAGTCACTGCTGACTGCTGGAAAGGTGGCAGGAAGGTGACCATTCCCTGAACAGTGATCACTCCACTGGATTTCTGCTTCACACTGTTCTACCATCCTTTATCCTTCAGCTACAGTAAAGGTTTGTGATCATTGCTTCGTGAAGCACGGAGAGAAATGAATTGCCCGAAGACCAGAGACTTTAGTGGCAGGAAGATTAGGAGTTCCAGGATCCCAAGTCATCTTTTGATCTTGCACCTCCCAGCCAGCATCTGTTAGTTCCTGGACCACCCAAGCTGCCCATGCCAGAAGAGTTTTGTTACGAATTCCTGAGCCCTGTCCACTGGGAAATACTGTTCTCACCCCAGTTTCTTTCCTACTGGTTATAAGTGAACTAAGCCTTTGCTAAGGAAGTCGGCCTTTTTTTCCCATATCCCAGCTCCTGCTTACCCCTGGAGTCAAGATTTGCCAGTTCCAGCTCTGGAGATGCGGGGAAGATCCCCCCCCACCTCTTCTGTTGCAGGGGACACAACAGCAATCAAAGCAGAGCCAGTTTCTTGAAATGGATAAAGACATGGAAATGATAACATGGCCAGGAAAGTGATGGATTGTCACCAGCATGGCTCCAGCTCCTTTGGAGTCATCCTGCAGGGACAGGAGTTCCTCTTTCAACCAAGTTTGGCTGCTGAGGGACTTTCCTGTCCCTCCTTGAATATATCCTCCCATTGCCCCATGCTGGTGACACACAAATCCCAGCCCAACCAGTTTATCCCCAACCCCAAAGCAGCATCTGTCACGTAACATCAAGTCAGAGCAGGCACACAGCCTTCTGCACCATCGAAGCAGCATCGATCTGCCTTCTCCTTCTGAGGAAACACTGGCTGGGGAAAATTCCCTTGGGTCCACTGGGAGGAAAACAAAAACAAAACAAAGAACGAGGCAGCAAGGCTGGTTCCATGACAGAACAGTTCAATGGTAAAAAAGGGGAAAGGAAATGAGAATCTAAACCAGAATCAAGAGCTAGGGAAAATCTTCCTCCACCCACTCCCCCAAAAATCCTCCTTGACCCAGCCAGATGATAGCAGCATGTTCAGAGTTTCTCGTTGCTGGCTTGGAGAAAGCAGCCACCGTCGCATCAATCCCAGTATTTCAGACGTGCGCTTCCCCCTCTCAGTCACTTTATGCTTTCCGAATGTTCCAGTTATAATCTGGATTGTTTTTCTGTTCCAATGACCTATCCAGAGGTGATCTGTGATCAAGAGGTGACTTGGAGTCGTGGGGGGATTTCTGAGAGGGGGGCGAGCGAGGGTCCGACACTGCAGGGTGAGATGGAGGGAGGGGCTGTTTGTAGTCTCCCAGTTTGTCTGTGTGGAAGGACCGGTAGTGGTCCGAAGGTCCTTGGCCATGGTACCCCATGGGCGGCCTGTGGTCAGACATCCGCCGGAAATCCTGCTGGTGGTAGTTCTGAGGCCTGAAGTCATCGGACCGCCGGCGCTTGGAATCGTGGTGGTGCCTGTGGAGAGAAAAACGGATGGAGATCAGCTCCCCACGATCCTCGCAGACGCCCCCCAACCCACCTGAGGTGAGGGGGATCCCTCACCTGTCGTAGTAGTCCCGGTGGCCTCTGTGGTCTCGGTCGCTGTTGTACTGCTCGTAGGGCCTCTTGCGGGAGAGGTTGTTTGGTCTGTAGTTCCCGGAGCTCCGGTGGGGATCCCCCCGCGACCGCCGGTCCCCGTAGTGGTGGTCCTTGTACCAGTGCTGCTCGTACTGGTGGTGCCGCTCCCCGCCCCACATCTGGTTGCTGTTGCCACCGTAGTTGAACTTTCGATCCCTCTGCCAGTCTCCTCGGTCTGCCGTGAGCAAAGAGCACCTCTGAGTCTCTCTCGTACTTTGGTTTATGCTCGATTACTTCCCTTAATTCTCCAAGAAATTATAACTATTGACGCCCCTTTAACTTTCTCCTCCCTAAACTACATGGGCCCAGTTTTATTCTTTGAATTTCTTTATCATTATTTCTTCATCATCCTCACAAATCTTACTCTGTCCCATTCTTACATTCTTTTCCTCGCTACATCACCGTGTTTTCTAGCCCAGCAGTAAGTACAGTGATAATGTATGTTCCCATCACCTTCAAACCTGACCAGTCACAAGTCCCAGAAGGATTTGTGTCCAGGAGCATTAGGTCAGAAGGGAAGGTTTCTCCTGGCTTGGCAGCGCTCACCTGTGTTGCTGAAATGTCTCTTGTTTGGATGGCCATAGTTGTCCCGTGGGTGCCCGTGCATCTGCTGCTGGGTGTGGGAAGGGGGCATGTGGATCTTCTGGGAATGAGGATTGTGAGGCACGTGAGACTGGGACATCACGGAATCACGGCTGGAGCCTGAGGGCTCTGGGCGGAACGGCTTCTTCATGCTGGACATGTCCTCCTTCTTCTTCTGCTCCTGCAAGGTGGAACAGAGGGACACAGCTCAGCTGCTTTCCCACCCAGAGATCTGGATTATGTGAGCGATGGCCTTGTCTGCCAGGCTCTGGATTTTCCTGCCTCTTTGAGGGCTTGGTGAGCCAACAGTGTGCTCAAGAACAGCACAAACCTGGTGGAGGACGGGCAGAGTTTGGCAGCTCTGCTTCTACACCTGATCTCTACAGGGCAGCGTGCCCAGGCTCTTCACTCTACAGGGCAACTGAACATCATGTGCTGCACCAAACAATGCTTTTGCTTGGTCAGAACAGCCAGGACAAAGTGACCAGAAATGCCACATGAAAAAGGAGGCAAATGCAATCAGACTGTTCAGATGTTGAGAAAATCACTGCCAACAACAACAAAGAACACCCACGGTAAGAGGCAGAAAGTATTGACACTTCCAGTGCAGCAACTTTTAAGGACAGAAATCAAAGGGAAAGCACTTCAGCTCTCACCTCCTCTTCCTGTGATCTTTTCTTATGAGCCATCTTGTAGAGTTTGTGTAGTTTTCTGGCATCAAATTCTGTGAATTTTGACACAAATATCCATAGGTTCCTAGAAGGACATGAACATTTTCTGTTAAGTTCTACAGCAGCAGTCTAACTGCCAACCGCTTCCAAACCAACATCAAATTCATTCTGCCCTCTCTGGAAAATAGTCTCAGCTCAGGACAGGATGATCAGGAGGGCTGGAATCAAGTTCTTCAAAGTAAAATAAAGAGGTTTTCAGTGGTTTATCCGATCTGGCTTTGAAATAAATTTTAATGAAACCAGGACAACTTGAAGACAAAACCCTTGCCTGGGACTGGTAATGGAAGACCATCCCTGGAAGTGTTCAAGGTTCAGGCTGAATGGAGCTCTGAGCAATCTGGTCTAGTGAACTGTGTTCCTGCCCATGGCAGGAGGTTGGAACTGGGTGATTTTTAAGGTCCCTCCCAACCCACACCATTCCATGATTCTGTGATTCTGTAGACTGAGTGGACCAGAAAACACAAGATTTCACAGGTTAAATAAGAGGCAAATGGCAGTTCCATCCACAAAAAAGCCAGCAGCCTTTGATTACCATTTCAAAATATCCTCGACCAGCCAAGGAAAACAAAATGATCCCTCACCTTCTCCATAGCTTGATGTGATCCTGGTCAGTGTAGGCTTTAAGGCACTCAGAGATGCGATCACCGATTTTTAGGAGGCAGTTGCGCGTGTGCTCCAGCTGTTCCTGAACTGTCAGTCCCTTATCAGGCTTATCAAGTTGCTTCAGTGCTTTTTTGACTGGTCTCATCCTTTCCTTGCACTTGAAAGAGCGATAGAGAGGAGAAAGTGATTAATTTGGCAGAGGGCTCTACATCATTGCCCTGTTAATCGAAAAAAAGCTCGTTTAGCTTTATCTGGCAATTAGGCAAGGAGAAATCAGCTATAAAATAGCAAATTGTTAGACAAGCTGCAGACAATAATCAGGAAAAGACAAGAGGCTCCCCACCTCCACTGCTCCTGCCTTTTAGAGGGGAACAATTTGCTTTGCAAGCTGTAAGCACACATGGTCTGCCCCTGCACGGATCCCATGGCAGGCAGGGAAGTGTATCCAAGCCTCCACACCTGAAAGACTGCTCAACTCAATCCTGTCCAATCCCATCTTTGGTCACTTTAATGCTTGATTTTACCAAAACTGGCAGACATGAGATGAAAGCACCATGTTTTTCGGCCTGGGCACATCAACACCACACACAGGTAAGAAATCAGGCAGGTTCTTTGACTGCCTGCCTGGATCTTTTGTGCATCACAGAAGGAAAGTTAAAGAAAAAGACAAAAAGCCCCACAGAGCCTGCAGCAAATACAGAGATTTGCATTGAGACAACTGCTTTTAAAAAGTGTTATTTCAGCCAAGGAGAATCTGCCATGACAACTTTTACTAAAAGGCAATTTTTACGAGCCTTGCAGGCACGTTTGCTGTGAGAGCATTTACACAGCTCCACACCTCCTACAAGGTCACCCTCAAAACTCTCCTGCATTTCCCTGCCTGAAAGAGCTTCAATGGCTCCTTGGCTTCTACAGGAGAGGGAATGTAAGGCTGCAGGGTCGTCTGTAACCCAGGGCTGCCAGCTGAGCAGTGGGAAGTCACCAGCTGAAGCACAGAGCCCTTGTGCATGCTCTGCTGACAGGCTACCAGCTGGCAGCACTGGTGGACAGCTCTTGTCCAGGTTGTCCTGCCCTGCTCTCAGATCAGCCAGAGGAAACCCCTGTGGGGCACTAGGAGGGGGTTCACAGGCAACACCTAAAACACGTCCTTGAATGACATCTGAGCAAACCTTGGCTGCCTCGCTGGGCTCTCAGCACTGCCCTCCCATCTCCCGAGGAAAATACTCACTATGCTGAATGTTTCTTGGTCCAGGTCATCATCCTCATCTTCTCCAATGGGGATTGGCTCACTCCCTGCAGTGATGTGGACGGGACCTTGCGATCTCTTCCCTTTACTTCCAGATTTGGCCTCACCACCTTTAGGCTTTACAAGCACAGATTGCACACATCACACGATGAGCCAGAATGGAGGATCCCAAGTGACCCAACCAACAACCTCCACACTATTGTTACTGGCAGTCGCTAAACCTGGGCACTGTTCCTACAGCTTTCCTCCCAGAATGTCCAACTGTTGAGCTGCAATGGCTCTGTTTAGCTTTACATCATCCCTGAGGGAGCAGGGAGAAGTCAGAGCCAACAGTTTGGACACGAATACGATATTCACGCTCATGGGGAGAAACCAATGTTGAAGACTTGGAAGAGAGGTTAAAATAAAGAATATCTCTCCCTTGCAAAGGACAGAGCTCAGGGTAGTCTCACATCTACAAGGATCTGCAACTTTATGTGATATCACTAGTTCTCAAATCATGGCCTGTTCATGTACATTTTTACTTATATGACTTATCTGCAGTCAAAGCCATACCAAAAATCAGTGGAAAGCGAACTTTCCCCTACATAGACAACAAAACTTCTTAGTTTGCACTTATGACCTCGGTGTCAAAACACACTGGGCATGCAGTACATACCTGTTCCTTGGACAGGTACTTCAGGTCATTATTATGGAAGCTTTTACCCCCCTTCCAATTTGCACCCAGCCTCAGGGCAGTTGTACCCAAAATTCAAGAGACATTTTAGTCTCCAGCATACCAGTGATGTTGAAACACTCATTCTGTTGAGTCCTGAACAGTGACAATGACAACTTACAGTCTTGATGGTGTGGACACTTGGGTCATTTGGGTGAGTTTAAATTAAAGGGGAATACAGACAAGGAGCTGCCAACCCTGTGATAAATCACAGCTGGACAGAACTTTGATCTGAGTGCTCCAGGCTCTTTCCCTGTTCTTCCTTAACATCAGCTCTGTGGCAATATCCATGTCACAGGGACAGCTGTACTTTAAAGGCAGTCTGATGAAATCTCTTCCGTTTTGGTCACATTCCATGAGGCTTTAGGACATTTTGCCTTATCTACTTTTTATGGCAATTTAGAAGGGCTGAAAAAGGGATACCCCCTTGTCCCATGGTGATTCACTGGTGTCTCTTCACACAGGGCCTTTAATGAATCCTAAGTCTCACAGTTTGTCCTGCTCAGGGACTTCCCTATCAAGCTGCTTCTGAAAGTACCACATACCTTCTCTTTCTTGTCTTTTGTCTTCTTTTTCTCTTTATCGCTTTCCTTTTCTTTCTTAGAGGATGCCTGTTTTTCCTTGTTCTCTTTGTTCTCTTTCTTCTTCTGTTTCTTTTTCACTGGGCTCTTTTCCAAGCCATCCTCCTAGAACATCAGTCACAGCACAAAGTTGGAGTCCCTCACCTCATGTACATTTTCTTCCATAAAACATCCTTAAAACACAGGCAACGTTTGAGGTCCATCCAGATTTACCCTCACACCTCTTTAAGCAGACAGCAAGCCCTGCCCAAGCAGCTGCCATCCCCCTAAACGTGACAAAAGGGTATGAAAACCAGAGCAGCCCTGCTCTGTGACGAGCTGGCAAGCTGCAGAGCAGCCCTGCTCTCCTGTGCCAGCTGCGCTCCAGAACGCTCAGCCCCTGAGGTAGATACTGATCAGCACACGAACAAAAAGCCTCAGACTACAAGCCAAACCACTCAAAGACTGAACGTTTTCTAAGCAACAGCATGACCTTGGTAAACTCCAGCTTCACCACGGGCTGACGTGCCCAAAAGGAGAGGGAAACAATTCTTCTTTCTCTCCTTTATAAGGGCAACAGGCTTTGTCCTGAGACAACCTTTCCCCTGAGTCAATATGTGGATGTTTGTGGCCATTCTGGGATGCCTCAAATCCCTTAAAGCACTGACCTAAAAGAATAGGTGGGAAAGGTCCTTCTTCCACACCAAGAGCTCTATGGGTGGTTTTGTGAGTTTGCCAATCCTGTGGGAATTCACTCTTAGTGCCTCTGACTCCCCAGGGCTTTGCTGGGAGTGCTTCCCAAGGTGAGGCCGGTCAGTAACAGCCCAGCCCAAGGAAACCTGGAAAAGCCACTGTCCACCAGGCTGACTGACCTTGACTTCACCTTCTTCTGACTGGTTGTCTGAGTGCCGAGGAGAGGAGAGTTCATTCCCATGCTCATCTTTGACTTTGGGAGCCTTGTTCTCTTTCTTTACTCGTGGTTTCCTCTTCTTTAGCTTGCCCTGGTGAAAACATAGAACAAGTCAGGGAAAGCAAACGGCTACAACTACTTCCTGGGGACATATCCCATCTCCTGAACATCCTGCAAACAGCTGCAGGTCCTGCAGGTTGGCAGGAAGCCTGATGAACCCAAATCCTTCAGTAAGTGCAGTAACTACTTATCATTTAAATGAGAAATATCACAATGCAGTCAGACAGTAGACAAGTCCATATTCCTTCACAGAGGTGATGTTTGGTGACCTGGGAACACAGGGTGTCTCCTGCCATCAGCCAACCACTACCCCCTGGGGCCCCCAGAACCAAGCAGCCACATCTCACCTCTTCCCCATCTTTCATGTTTTCTTTCTTGTCCAGATCTTTTTTCAGGAGTTTCAGTAGATAATCAACTCGGGTCTGGAGCTGTTTTCCCTGAGGTTTCTTATCTGTCTCAACAGGTAGGATCTTTGATAAAGCAGAAAAATATATATATATATACACACATGCATAAAGCTTGACAAAAGATTTACACATTAGCAGCAGCCCTTCCAGGCACAGCAAAGGACAGCAGATGCTGCACCTTCTGGGGGAACAAAAAGGCTCAAGCCTTCCTTCCCCCTCTCACACAGCTCTCCCTGTCTGGCCAAAGGCAAAGCTCCTAGCAAGCAAGCATCCTTTCCCCTGGAATCCTGCAAAAGTTAAAGGATCCCAAGGCTTGCTAAGCCTTGCAAGCTTGCTAAGTTCTCTTGAAGGAAAACAACCCCTTTACCAGCTATATTCAGGACCTTGAGTTGCAAAACTGAGTCCACTCCCCTTGACACATCAGATCTGTTTGTGACAGCTTGGTCACAGCAGCCCAGTCACTCTGGTAACCTGAGACATTGCTGCAGCAGGGGCACAGATGCACAATTTTTTGTGGAAAACAAGGCTGAAAGGTGACACTTTGTGGAGGAAATAGCTTGTCAGCTAGGTTTGCTTCATACTTCACTGGAAAATGGGTGGCGTGTCACAGGCAGCTGTTTCCATTGCAAAATGCCTTTCTGAGCTCCACGCATGGAGGGCTCTCAGGCAGAGCCTGATCTTTGCTAGAAGCACCAGCAGGGATGTCATGGGAATGCAGCAAAGCTGGTGTGCAGATTCCCAGTGCTCCTCAGCCCTGTGCTGCAGTTTCCACACTCCTTCCACCACACTGACACAACGGATGGTGGATTATTTTTAACCCAGATCATTTCAACATGGTCCCTGTAAACTGTCCTTGTGGGGATGACTGAGGAACAGAGGAACTAGATGGAGGCTTTCCAGCTGGCTGTGCTGCCATTCCCAGCCATGTAACCATACCCTCAAAGCTAACACGGACCAGCCTTGACATAGGCAGTGTCAAATCTGTGAAAAATTATTTCCACTCAGAAATTCACACTCAGCTTCTTGTGAGATGATCAAGGAAACATCAAGTCACAGCCTCTTCTATCCTGTGCATGGAACCACACGTGTCAGCACTGCCATTTTCTGCCTGCATCGTTTCAGTGTGGTTCACCTGGTACTGCCCACCAAATAACACAACTCTGCTTTCCATCGAGCATGCAACATTCCATGAAGGCCACTGTCTTCCTCATTATTATTTATCATGATATTTGGAGTAGTTACAAACATAAACATCTGTTTCTGGAGTAAATGAGGCATGTTCTCTATGAGCACTGCAATGGACCCAATGGAAGCACCAAGCAAAGCGACCTACCTTATCAGATAACTTCAACTCCGGATCTGTTTTAATTAGCTCCCAGTTTCCATAACCATGCTCGTAAATTCCCACTAACAAGCGAGAATCCTCCTCCACTCCCCAGTCTACATCAAAATGAGCAGCTTTGACACGGCACGTCAGGCGGTACCTAAAGGCATTTCAAACACGAGCTACTTTTAATGCTGTGGAGGATAAAGCAAATCCACACATCCAGGCTATTCTCTTTCCACTACAAAATCCAAATTCCCTGAGCCTCTTTCTGCATTGCCTATTTAGCCAAACTCACTTCTTCCTTTCCTCTGGGTCCGCGGGGATGGATTTGTGCAGCATTTCAAACTCTTCTTCATGCTGGATGATGGATTTCACATTGACTTGGACACCAGAAATCTTGATAGTAGGACCCCGTCTCTTTCCAGGTCCTTTCCCTGCTCAGCAATAAAACACAGCAATAAAGAGAACTCTTACATAAGGAAGTGTCTCTGTAAAATGGCTTCAAGACCTTGCCTGCAACCTCTTATTTAAACATAAGGCCCAAAATATAAATTTTCTTCCACTAACTCACTTAGATATGCGATTTAAACACCTCCTAGTATCATTTTCTTAAAAATATTTCTAAGTACGCTGGAGCTGTTGTTTCTGCAGTCTTGGTCAGCTGCAACAGGCAGAGACCCAGCAGGAAATCCATCCCTGACTCTGTGTGTCCAAACCAACAGCACAGAACAGCCAGAAAGAGAGTGGGTGGTGATTCCAGCTCCAGGAATTGCTAACTGTGGATCCAGCTTCACCATGGAGTACACAGAACTAGTTTGATTTCCAGTCCCAGGAGCAGTTAAAATAAGATCTGCTTTGCTTTGTGGCCCAGCATTCAATAAGCTGGTCACTTCAGCCTCTCCCCACAAAAATTCAAGTCCAGCAGAAGCCAACAGACCCAAGTGGCACTTTCCAGTCTGAGCAGAAAGCTCAGGGGCTCCTCTCTGTGGGTGAGAGAGATGGGGTGGTTTAAGTGTGTTCTTGTTCACTTCTTCTAGGTCACAATGTGGCCTCCCTGTCCAGCATGGGAATGGTTTCCTCACCAGCTCCACGGAACACTCCCAAAACCATCCTAGCAGCAGCACACACTTGCTACTCCTTGCCTACCTTCTGCTGGATTTTCCTTCAGCTGCTCCTCGTATTCCTGCATTGCTGACACACAGCTGTTGTGGATGAGCTCCCCTAACCGCTTCAGGTCAGCCACAGACTTATCCACCAGCTCAGCATCCCGGGCAATGCACTCCAACCTGGGAAACAGGAAGAGTTCTGGGTTTGATGCAGCATATCTCTTCTCAATCACTTCCTAATCAATTGTTTCACAGCTCAGTGCTGTACAAATATGAATGTATGAAAAATGCATGAGTTGAGTTTGTGCAGGAAACAACCCGGGTTTTGTCTTTTTTCAGGTCTAACAGCTGCAGTGCAGATGTAGAAAAACTGATCCAATAATTTGAAATTTTTAGTACCAGTGCAAAGGTGAGAACTGTCTATCTCGGGGACAACAGGGACACTCCATGACTGTCCAGTGTTCCCTCAGGCTTTTCCAGTGCCACATTAACTCCATTTGATGGTCCAAAGCTGCCATCTGCTGTCCCTTTTGCCTGCCTGAAGTCAGTAACATCAAGACTCACACGCAAGCCCTGTGTTTCATACCAGAAGAGTAGAACCAGCTGAAAAAGCACTGCATTTCTCCTACAATACATTCAGGGAACTCTGCCTCAGCCCTGAGACCTTTCCAGACCCAGCACAGGGTAAGGGCTCTGCAGATCCACATTTGAGGACGGTGCCTCTGCTTGTTTCCCTTCAGGAGGGTCAGAGCAGGGAAAGATGCTCCAAATTCAGTCCTGAATGTGCACAGAGAAGCTTGGCAAGTGTTTTGGGTAGCATTTGCAGTTCTGACAGCTGCTGCCTCTCCTTTCTGGGCAGAGTGGGAATGCCCCAAGGGCCTGACTGTGCCAGCAGGATGCTGCTGTGTCACAGCCCGGTGCCACCGCTGCTCCAGCTGGTTTTTGGCCAGCGTTCATCAGTGCCCATCCACAGAGACACCAGGGACTGCACAGCAGTGCTTGGGGCCCTGATGGCAGGACAGAAAGGCTCGTGCTGCCTGTGCAGGTTGTGTCAAACACCCAGAGCAAGGTGTGCCTGGCTGTGCTCAGAAGTACAATGTGCCTCCATGTTTCCCCTCTGGAGCAGGGCCAGGTTGGGACTCACCGTTCAAGAGGCAATCCAAACTTCTTGTAAGCCTTGATAAACCTGAGCAGAAAAAAAAATAATCAGAAAACTGAACTAACTGCCGTAAAAAGTAGGTCCAGTATCACAAATATGCTTGAATATATTAATTACAGCCTGTCACATTATCACCCTTGCATTCCCCACTGATCAGCTCAGCATCCCTCAGCGCTGGGAAGCCTCATCCATTAGCCCCCACAAAGAGTTTTGTGACCTTGGCTGAAGAAGAACACAACATTATTACGAATGTTGAGTGTTTGACAGATGAGGGGAAAAAAAAAAGAGGAGAGTGGTAACTGCAGGGCAAAAAAAAAATAGAAGAAAGCATTGGCTCACACCACGTTGGTAATTATTAACTTCATTTTTCCAGGAAGAAAAGAGGCATTAAATCAATGTCATTAGTAATTTTAAAGCTCAGGCTGTAAATGTAGCAACCTATCACAGAAGAGCCAAATGTGGTTCAATCTGTCACAGAGGTTTGCAGACAAGGTTTGCTATTTATTTTCATGTCTTATTTTTATTGTGAAAATCCCTGCTGTGGCTAACACAACTCTAGGGCAAGAGTTGCTGCAATCAAACATTGCCTTGAGCTGGGAGTAGACACAATGGCTACAACTACAGGCTATTTTTAAAATTAGTTAATTTTTTGCCTTCTTTTCTTCATTTTGTATTCTTTCAGCCTCTTTTGGCTACATCACAATAACCTAAATGGCTGTTACATTGCACACTGTAACATGCCCTTCCTGCTCCATGGTTTCAAGATGGTTATGGGGCAGCTATCATAGCCCAAAAACTCTGATATCTCCTGCTTAAAAACACACCAGCTCAGAGATAGAGTTAAGGGAAGCTCATAACTCCCTCTCTTCCATCTTTGGCTGAACATCTGGGTAGAGCTGTAAGACAAAGATCTCTGGGAAAGACTCAAGAATTAGGAGACAGGAGAAGAAAACAATGTTCTGGAATGCAGTCCCCAGCTGACATCAGGGACTGACACACAAGCTCTCGAATCAACAGGACCAGTGCTTCTCATGGGGTCATTTTGCCAGAGCCTGCCTTTCACTGAGAGCTTAAATCAGCAGGATGACTGCCAGAAAAATGTCAGCAAGGCCAGAGCCCCGGGCTTCTCCAGCTCTGCAGCTCATGGCACCTGAGACCTCACATGTTACATGGCATTAGCTCGATCCACTTGGCCCAGAAAGGGCACTTACAGCATGGATTAATTTTAGGAAGGTACCAGCTTCACTGTAGCCTGACTAAAGACAATCCAGCCATTTTGCACTGACCTGAATGTTAAGGTCATCAGCTGGATCAAACTGAATTATATAAAGATGCAGGAGCTGTCCCAGTGAACCAGCTCCACCTAACCACTGACGTGCTTACAGGTGAAAACTTCCTGGATTAATCTGGGATTTTCTCCACCTGCATGGGATTTCTATATTTGGTTTCTGAACGGTCACTTGCGCCCAGCACTGACCTCCTGATTTCAGCATCAGTAAATCCTTCCACAGTGTCTTTTCTAACACTCCGAGGGCGTCCCCTGCGCTTCGGTCTCTTCTCGTCATCGGTGTCGTCAGTCTCACTTTCTGATCCAGATGACCTCTGAAGCCTTCTCTTGGTTTCTGCATCGGATTCACTGTCGTTTGTCTGAGCCTGCACGCACCAGAGAAACAGCAGTATATTTAACAACTGCTAATCTAATCAGCTAACAACCTCTTCTGTCCCTCTGTGCACTGGCACTATTTAATGGACTGTAAAACACCTGAGCATCCATTCCTGAAGATGCAGGAGCCCATGTAACCAACCCAGAGGGGCTGCACACCCTTGCAGTTCCCAGCTGGCTGAAGTTCTGGTGGTCATCCTCCTTTTAGAGCCACCAGTTTCAGAACAGTCCCTTAGACTATTTTGAAAACCAGGACACCTCAGAAATTCATCTGGATTCACCCAACATGAATTATCCTTCTCTGTATTTTTCACTTCAATGTTTTTCCCCAGCTCATCCCAGAGAACAGTTCTAACCCCTTAAAGTCCCATGTCCCAGCAGAGCATCCTTGTACAATCAGCTTTCTTTTGGATTGGGGTAGATCTCATTACCTAAAGAAGAGCTTGGGAAGGCACCATCTCTTTGGCCCCTCAGGACCCACATTTAGGCAAGAGACACCTAGGGAGCTAGAGAGCCCAAGGAAAAGAGACAGCCAAAAAATGGCAAAGTCTGCAGCAAAATCCAATACAATTGGATACTTTGCTTTGTGGTCACTACAGGTTCTTTTTATTTAGTCTGTGAAGGTGAGATGAGTCACACCAAATCCAGTCTGGGCCCTCACACTGCATCCCAAACCACTGGCCCAATGCACAATGCCAACAAGAGGTACCTCTGTGCTTTATTCCCAACCAACTCTGGAGGAGGGAAAGATGCTCAGATGGCAAGGAGGATTCCCCTGAGCATTCCCTTTGCCAGCTCTCGCCTCCTGCCTCTCATCCCCTCAAGATGGGCTGTACCTTTTTAGTTGAGCTCCGGATTCGAGGCAGCATGTAGATTTCCTCCAATTCCTTCTGCCTTTCTTCCTCCTCCACCTTCTTCCTCTGCTCTTCTGGAATGATATCATCCCAGTCCTTCTGGGACCGCTCATCCAGCTCTGTCTCTTCCTCCTCCATGGTTGCAAAGTTGGCGACCTTTTACAAGCAAAGGAGAAGTTTTAGCAATTCCCTCCCCTGGCAGGAACACCCCAGAGCTGTCTGCTAAGCCTCAACTCCTTCTCCATAGGAATTCTGCCAACATTTCCATAACTACTTCATAATTGATCCCTATGTCACTGCATTCCTGGCTCCTTGCCACATCTTTGGAATAACAGCTTTTGAGGAAGTACGTGCAGTTTAAGAAGTAGTGCTGAGTATTTGTAAATTACTGGGTTTGTGTCCAAATTTGGTAAATTCTGCATTTTATTCACAGCCTTCAAAACCATTTTCTTGAAATTCAATTAATACCTACATCGGGGGGGTTGGAACTGGAGGGTCTTTAAAGTCCCTTCCAAGCCAAACCATTCTGTGATCTCTCCGAGGTGTTCCTGCCTGTTACTGACCTCACCACCGTGGCAGGCTGTGGGGAGCCACATTCCCACACCCCACTGCAGAGCCTGGGGGTCCATACCTTGAACTGGGAGAGCAGCTCATCAGTGGCACTGGTGGACACTTCATTCTCCCGTGTTTCAGCCAGACGCAGAATCTCATCGATGTCCATCTCCTGCCAGTCAGGGAGAAGGAGGGATAAAGCGAAGGGTGCCGAGCACAGCGGGAAGTAAGAGGCTTTGAGAACAGACTCGTGTGCTGATATGAGCTAAATAAAGTGCAAATATCTGCAGGGTGTCATCCCAGAGGGCAGGGATGAAGTATCTCAAGTGGTACAACAAAGTACAAATAAGGTGACAGAACAGAAGGAAAGGACCATCAAGGCTGAACAGTGGGGAAAATTTCCAGGCAGTGAGATGTATGAACTGTAGACTCTTTTCCTGGGGGGAAGCTCTGCTGCTTGGGCCATTAAGAGAATTGGTCAAAACACTCAAGGCTAAACTGTCAAGCAATGTTGCACCGAGGCAGGAGAGAGCAACCTGTTTACTGCACTGTGCTGACTCCTGCCTCGCTCAGAACCACCAAAAAAGGATGCTGAACAAGTGCTCAGAAGAGGCAGGGAGAGGAGCCTTCAGCAGGCTGTGCTGTCACTAGCTAATAATCCTCAGGAGGCAAGGGACTCCCCTGGTGACCATTAGTATTTAATCTCCAACAACAATCCCCTGATCCCCCAACCCCAGACTCTGCTTTCAGCTTCTCCAGACTCCCACGTGTCCTATTCACCAACCTGCTCTCATGCACAGGGCAAGAACAAAGCATGAGCAACCACACACAGTGCCTCTTGCAGACCTGCAGAGCACTACAAACTGCTGTGTGATTTCAATTTCAAACTACCTGAGGCTCTGACTCTTCCCCTTCAAGCTCCTTGAAAAGATCTTCAGCTCCAAACTTCAAAATAGCTGTCAGCTCTTCTTTGTTGAAGGGATTTGAGCTGCAAGAACAAGAGAAGGAAAAGGTGTTTTGAGCTGTTCAGTCAGAACTGCTACAGCACAAAACCATACCTAAGTTTTTCCTAATTGAAGCAAGGAGTACGTTTTCTACCCAGCAGTACAAAAAGCTTTGTTATTAATCTATTTCCTGCTCTAGCACAGACAAAGACTGCAATAGGAACCACCTCCATCTACTGGGGGAAATGAAGAGAATCTGAGGTCACTGCCAAAATGCAGCTGTTCCACAACCAGGTTCCCTCAGACCAGGATGATCTCTGGGTGGAAGACAGAAGGAAAAACAAGTAGTGCACTAAAACTAGTTTTAAATTTCTGATCATCTTTATCCTGTATGTCCCAATTAATGGCTGCAGAAGCCAAATCAGTGGAAGCTGGCATTATTTATTAGCCTTCTGCCCTGTACCCTATCAAATAAATACTGGGAAATGCCAGCAGTTGAAGCTGGTTATGCCACGTGTTCCAAACATTTCTGCCTCGTGACACAGCCACGTACTTGGATCTCCCAGAGTTGTTGTCCAGAACGGTCCGGCCAGTGGTGTCCATACGCTGGATAACCAAATGATCCAGCACCATTTTCTTCTTGGCTCTCTCAATGATCTCCTCCTCCACTGTCCCCTTTGTGACCAGGCGGTAAATATTCACCTGAGAGGCAAAAAGAGAGCACAGCTATTTCCCAGACAGGCTCTGCTGATGCAGCAATGCATCCCTCAGCTGTTTTCACCGGGCTGCTGACATTGTCTCTTCATGTACAGATGTGCTTTTTCAGAAGAAAAACAAGCACATTCTCTTTGTATCCCAGGAGACCCAGTTAAAAGCAGTATGGTTAACACAGATCTTGTAGTGTGCCTAAGCACAGAGTAAAAATCTTCTGAAACAATCACTCTAAATTCAAACTAGCACCAAGCTTTGCACATATCTAATAACCCCTTGTAAAGGTGGATGTTCTATTTTTTAAGTTTTTCAGGGCAAGAAAGAACAGAGTCCACTAGGACTAGGCTGAGAAGTGCAATGCCATGGGTTGGGTTCTGGGTTTGCTCAAAACCAACAGAAAGACTTGGCACCTGGCAAATCTGGGCTGGTTTTTTGTCTCCTACTTTTTAAAGGAGATTCCCTCGGGCAGCACTCTCTGGAGCAAGGACTGGGACAAAAAGCCCATGTTTTCAGAAGCTCTGGTGAGGTCAGAGGACGTTTAGATGCACACACTGAAGCCACAGTGAAAACAACCTAGGCAACTCTTCTGACCTGCTTCTTTTGTCCGATCCGGTGAGCTCGGGCCTGAGCTTGAAGATCATTCTGGGGGTTCCAGTCCGAGTCAAAGATAACAACAGTATCAGCAGAGGCCAAATTAATCCCCAGCCCTCCAGCTCGTGTTGACAACAAGAAACAGAAGTCCTGGGAAGGGAAAAAAAAAAGCAACCATGAGTTAGCCAGCTTGTACCTGTGGGCATAAAACAGCAATGATGACTCAAAAGCTGTACAAGGAAATGGAGGGAAGGCTCTGTTGCACTCACGCTTCTTAAAGCAGAAAAAGGATTTCCTTCTCATATACCCTATTAATGCAGGCTGAGCAGCACCAGTCTTTGAGCCCAGACCCAGAGTGAGGCAGTGCTGGCAGGGGTGAAGGGTGTGCTACTCCAGGTATGAATCAGTATGGGAGAGCAACACAAGCAGCTCAAGGCAAGGGCACCTTGGAGTTACTTCTGAAGGTCAGACCACGTTGCCCACCAGACTCTTACAAAGGCAGCAGGCAAACACCTGCTTTTTGTTGACTCAGTCCTGTTAGGAGTGAGATCAGCAATGAACAGACTACTGCCAGGTTAGAGCCAAGATGCCTGAGCCCCCATGGATGCCCTCAGGACAGGGGAAATGGCAGGTTCTATGGGTATTCTTGCTCCTTTCCCTCTCACACTTCCTTTTGTTAACTTTCCCAGAACCACGATCTCTCATAACTCTCATGTGAGCCAAGAATTCTGCTCCAGACCAGGCTTCTGGAGTGAGGAAAGGTATTTCTCACAGCTGGGCTGACTGACACAAAAACAAGTGTCTTGCACCAGTCACTGTGAGTCAGCAAGCCCAGATGAGAGGTTTCAGATGCCCTCTCCTATTACACTGGAGACTTTCACCTCTAACACCAGACTCCACTGCCTGCCAACACATAAAGTCCTCCTTTTCCTTCTGCCATTTCATATCCAAAACAAGCTTCAGACTGGAATCACCCAGCAACCATCTCATTCTCCAGACCAATAGGTACAGAATTGCTAAATTTTGTCTCTTCCCAGCTTCTTCAGGACTTTCTGGAAATGTGACTTGCAGCCCTGTTCCTTGGATGTGGGAGATATAAAATAAGCAATATGGCTGGTTGCAAAACCTGCTATATCCGTGTCTTTAAAAGCACCTGGGGTCCTGTAAAAAGAACTGAACTGAACCAATCCCCTCTTGTCAGACACAACCTGTGGCTCAGCAACAAACCCTCTGCCCAGGACTGCGGTACCTCGGAGCCGTCGGCGTTGAAGTGATCCAGCGCCTGCTTTCGGATCTCCCCCTTGATCGAGCCGTCCAAGCGCTGCAAAAATCAACAATAATGATAAAAGAAAGAAGGTAAAGGAGCCCTGAGGGACTGCTGCGCCCGAGTGCTGTCAGCCCTACAGCCCCCTTTGCTGCCTGCAGCGTTTAATTGTTAAAAATAGCCACCAATTAAAAACAAGTGCACTGCCTCAGCTGTGTCACAAGGGCTGGGGGATGCTCAGGGAACAGGCACACAGCGGGTGACACCGCAGCTCCCGTTACAGGCTCCCAGCCAGGCTCCCTGTGCTCACTGTCCTCAGGGTTTATCACACGACACAGCCCAAAGCAGGGGCCTGTCAGAGGGGTTTTGCAGAGATGGGGCCACACTGAAATGAAGGGACATCCCAGTTCCCCCCAGTAAGTGCCACCTGTAATCCCAGCCACCAACCTCTGGGGAACTCAGTGACTCCCATTGCTCAGGCTCCCTCTGCTTTTTCCCACACTATCAAGGGGACCCCACTGCTCTCCACGCTGGTGTTTCTCACCTGAAAAGGGTAGTGTTTGATAGTCAGGTACTCTGCCAAGATGTCCAGCATCCTCACCATCTGGGAGAAGATCAGCACTCTGTTGCCTCTCTCCCGCAGCCTGGTCAGCAGCTTGTCCAAGAGAATCAGCTTTCCACTGCTCCTGATCAGAGACTGAAGAAATAACCATCATTTCCAATCTTACCTTCATGTACATCACACAGAGACCTGCACAGACGTGCTCCTTTTGGGGTCATTCATCTCCTGTACGTCTCTAATCTAATCATCTGGATTTACACAGCAGAGCCCACACACACAATGAATCACACAACACAGATCTTACACTGCCTGCAACTCCTGCTCTAGAAGGCCATAAAATGTTGCCTACAGTGGAAGTGGAGGGCTGGGGCTTCAAACGGCTTAGCTGCGAGGATTATTTTTAAAGAGGAAGCCACAGAAGCTAAAGCTTCACCAGATATTATGTTGCTGGGAGGACAAAAGAATGAAATTTAAGGAAAAAAGGTGGTGACCAAGGACACCACTCACCTGCAGGGTCTCAAGGCCATTCTCTCGCTCGTTTTCCTCAGGAGGTTTGATAAGGTAGCAATGGTTGCAGCACTTTTTCAATTCCATCACAATGTTCAGGAAACCAGATGTGCTTCCCCTTGTTCCCTTTGAAAGAGCTTTGTAGTTTCTTGTCAAAATCCACCTGCAGGCAGGAAAATTAAAGTCCAGATCATTACTCAGTGCAGAGCAGAGTCTTGGAGGAAGAAAACCTTCAGGAACATCTCATTCAGGCACCAGTCTACTTCCCTCCCTCCATCTCTCTTCACTTCTCTTATAGGATGCTCTTTCCTCTCTAAAAACCCTGACTTTCCTATTGATATTATTACAGTTTAATATTGAACAGCATCCCAATTCTGTGCATATTGTCACTCCCCCAGGAAAGATATAACCTCTGTCTCACAAAACTGGCCAGTTGAACTGTATCACTCTACAAAAGCATCTTCCAGAAGGGAAGATACCAACTATTCCACCTCATATTCCTACTGGGAAGCTCCCAGTACTACAGGTGATGGTGTCACATGCAGTCTGAAGGCCACAGTATGCACAGAATACTGGAACACATTGCCAAGGCTCACAGAAAGATGTGCCTATTTCTACTGGCAACTCCCAGTAGCTTATTCAGTGACTCACTTGTAATACTGCTTCTGCAGAGCAGACATTTCCACCCGGAGGATCTGCTCCACTTTGGCTGGCAGAGATTTCTCCACATCCTTCTTCACCCTGCGCAGGAGAAACGGCTCCAGGACTTTGTGAAGGCTCTGGTAGCCATTCTCTCTACCTTTCCCGTGATCCTCTTCAAAATCCTCCCAGAACTCAAACCTGGCAACAGAAAGGAGGAGAAGCGAGGGGTCAGAATATCTCTTGTCTTGTGGCACCAAACAGCATCTATTGGATACACTCCTGCTGCACCACGAGACAGGAGACCATCAGTTTGATGGAAACACAGTGGGAGATAACAGCCTCACTCTGCTCAGGTTAACTAAACAGACTGGTGGCAAAGCTAGAAGATCTCTGGGCTTAGATGCCTTCCTAACATATTATATTTGAGCTCCACACTGACTCCCAGGACCCAAAATCCCAAGTTTCCCACTATTTTACTCTGTTGGCATTTACCTGGCAGCAGTTTCTGAACTTTCCACGGTGCCTCCCCCAGGCACGGCTTTGACAACTGGACTGTTTTACCCTGCTCTGAAGGCTCTTTTGGGATTGTTGCTTCCTCTGACAGCTCCTTTGAAATGTGGGGATCCTCTCTCCTCCACTTGGGAGACCTCAAGCCTCTCCTTCCTCTTTCTGTGATCCAACAAAGAGAATTTGGGGGACAGCTCTTCTTGCAGTCAAACATAATTTTAGTGAGCTTTGGGCCATGCTTGCCTTAGCCTTAGAGATGCCCGTAGCTCATTTCATTTTAAAGAAAACAAAACATTTGTTACACTGTGGACACACAATCAGCCAGATAGCTGAATCCCCAGAGCTGCCATGAAATGGTTGGCAGGGGTGCCTGAACCACAGCATACTGGAAACCTCAGAAATGGCAGAGATGATTGCTTAAAACAAGTTTAGCTTTTCAGAGATGGCTGGAAGACAGCAGACAGATTTGAAAGGCATGTATCAGGTTTCTCCATTCAGTTTGCTGCCAGAAATACTCCTTGTGTTAGTTATTTAACCTTTGATTTTCCCCCAGAAGTGTCTGTTCTCCTATCATTGCTGTCACACCACTGAGTTTAATTCAGGGATTTAATTCAGGGATTTCTGCCATTCTGCACTCCCTTGAGCCTATTTAACAGACAAAAATGGACCAAGACATTTCTTGGAAGGCCCGAAAGGAGACTCACTTCTCTGGCATGATGAAGTGCAGCAGGGACCAGAGCTCCTTTAGTGAGTTTTGAAGCGGGGTGCCAGTGATCAGCAGCCTGTGGTTGGACTTGAAATCAATCAACGTTTTGTACAGCAAGGAGTCGTCATTTTTCAACCGATGGGCTTCGTCCACGCCGAGAAAGGCCCAGTTAATGCTTCCCAAAACAGTCTGGAGGAAGAGGAGGAAAAAACCACAGGTGCTGAGGAGACACTGGGTCAGGCAGGCCCCAGCACCTTGCACGTGTGTCTCTCTCCAAGGCCAGGAAGCCCTGCAGCATGTGCTGTCCAGGGTGTCCTGACCCAGCCCTGTGGCTGGACCCTCACAGGATTTTCTTGCTAACAAAATCTGGGGACCAAGATGCCCTCCCAGAAAGCAAAAGGTGAAAATTAGCCATGCTGTACAACACTCCTGCTGTATCTCCATAGTCTTGCAGCAAGTACACCTATTCTAATCCTCCTTTGCTTTACCCAGAAAGCACAGTCCTTCCCCAGCTCTTTATTCCCCCCTTTCTCCATGCCCTTGGAGCCCTGAGTAGCACCAGTCCCACTGGAGCAAGAACAGGAGAGCAGATAAACAAGCCTTAAAAGTCCAGGTAACCCAAGAGTTTTGATTTTAATTTTTCTTTTCTTTTTTAAAGCTTTTTGTTTTCTGCTAGGACTCAGTGATACAATGACAGGGCTGATGAATATTTCCTAAGCAGACAGATTTCTTGTAGATGTAAAAATGCAAATACTGTTAACACTGTGGCCAGAGGTTCAGTGTAATGTTTTGTCCTCTTAACAAGCCTAAATTAAACCAGGTGAAAATCCAGGTACTGCTGGATACTGCCAGATGTCTTATATGTAAAAAGAATAGCACAACAATGCAGTACAAGAGTGAAGACACTGTAACGTGGGTCCCACATTCCCTGGGCATTACTGGCAAGCAAAAGTAAATAGTGGCTGTAGTTCTCCATCACCACAGAGGGAAGAGGTGAAACCCACTAGCTGAGGACTGGCCTTACCCTTTGAAAATTAGAGAAAGTCTAAGTAAAAACATTCTTGGACCATTACCCACCTTATCCTTGAGAAGGATTTCGTATGTTGTGATAAGTGCATTGAATTTCAATCTTTTAGACTGAGAATGGATCCACTCATATTCACGTATCTGTGAAGGGAGACAAAAGTTGCCTTCAACACATGTTATCAAAAGGAAGGAGTTAACAGTTGTTATTTTAGTGTAGCTGTAGCCAGAGACTCCAACCAAGTCCAAACCCCTGTTGTTCCAAGGTGCCATTTGATGAGCTCTAGGTGCCCAAGGAACAACTTGTTTTAGTTCACACGTGGTTCAAGTGCCCTTGCACAGGTAACAAAATAAGGTTAACTTGCTGTTGTGACATTAATGAACATGTCACCTCACTGTGGACACCACTAGAGTCCCAACACTTGTGTGCTCCATTGTCTGAATAGTTCCAAACACTGAAGACAAGCAGTTTTACACTGCTGGACTTCTCACTGCATGTTTCAGTCCAGATCAGCACTGGCTTCCAGACTCTGAGAGAAGCCAGTACTCCTGCACTCACTCCAAGAGGGAAAATAAAGCAGAAAATTCCCTGCAGCAGGGAATTACACCCACACGCTCAGCTACACCAGCTCCAGCTGCCTGCAGTGCTGCCAGCACTATCCACCAGCCTCTCCAGCTGACTGTGTGTCACACACATCACACACAAGCTGCTGCTTTGCACCCAGTGCTTCTCCCCGAGCCCTCACCCTTTGCTCTCTGATTACACACCATGTTCCTGCTCATGAGGTCTCCAATGTAAACCACCACATTTATCTCGGGCGCCCACACTTCAAACTCCCTCTGCCAGGAGGTGAGGGTGGACAGGGGCACGACCACCAGGAAAGGGCCGTACAGCTGGTGCTGATGGAACAGGTACGACAGGAATGATATTGTCTGAATCGTCTTGCCCAGCCCCATTTCATCAGCCAGGATCACGCTGTTGTTCCTGAGAAAGAGAACAAACAAAAATGCTGCCTGAGTGCATGTTTCTGCCACTACTGATTTACTGTGCTCCACATGAACAGCAATCCACGACAAGGACAGAGAGGGGCAGTGCAAAAACAGTTATTTGAACACTTCCAAGTGGATCCCAGGGACAGCCAGACTGAACGTGGCACAATAACGTGTAAAAATTAACTATGACGACTCCACACTGGAGGAAAAGAGGCAAAGGCAGAGGGGAATCAGCAGCCTAATTTTAGAAGGACATTTCTCAAAGACTTCAATGAGTATATAAGCACACTGAGCCAGAAACCCTTTTTTCCCATTAAGTCAATGGAAATCTAGGGCTGATATGTACCAGGCTCACACAACAGCCAAATTCAGCATGTGAACAGGCCCAGACAGGGAAAATGCTTTTTGTTTTCACACAAGGTTCCTTAAGTTCATGCTTTAGGTAGTTCCTGCTTGCAGTGTCTGCAATGCAGCTGGGCATGATAACATTTGAAATCCTCCAAGCTGCAGGAGGAGGGCAGGTAAAGGCCTCACTTGAAAACAGGAGTGCCAAATCCTTCTGGGACAAAAAAGGCACGGAATGAACATCACAGCCTCTGCACATACTTGCACCAGGAGTGAGCGAGCCAGTTGAGGCCCTCCAGCTGGTAATCCCGCAGCTCCAGGTTCTCCCCGCCGATGTACGACGGCTGCTTCTTCAGGGCAACAAACCTCGGCCTCTGCTTCAACACCTGAAAGAGATGCTGCCATAAGTCCATGAAGAGAAAGACAGAACTCTCAGCGGCTGAAAGGCTGAAAATTCAGCAATGAAACCTATGAATTCAGCAAAGAGTGCGTATCTCTTCACTGGTTCAAGTCCATCCACATTTTCCTAGCCCGCGCTTGTGGCTGCATTTCTTGTGATTTGCCAGCTGCCCTCTGATTTATGATCAGGGCTCTGAGTCCCCCAGGAGGGTAGTAAGCTGCACAAAATGCATAGAGGTTGGAACAAGCTCCACTTCCTTCTTTGTCCTCTTTTGGTTTTTCTCCCATTATTTCTGTCCCTCTCCTTCACTGTATCAGCATCTTGCAGGCTTCCTCTTTTCCCAGGTGTGCTGTTTTTTCATCCAACTGATATTAAAACTGCTGCAGCTCCTTCTGAGGAGGAAGCACTTTGCAAGAATTAATTAAGCCTCCCACTCCCCAGGGGGACATAACGTTCTCACTGTGCACAGAGTAAATGAAACTCAAAGGGGTTCGCATCTCTGCTTGAAGTACAATACGAGAACAGCAAACAACCCTTCAAACGCAGGTGGGAGGATGGGAAAATGTTCTCTGACATTTATCCTGACAAAATTTCATGTTCCCACTGCTTGCATCTTCCCCCCAGCCTGGAGGAACTGAGGAGAGGAGAGGAG
>VZTG01001729.1:207304-231947 GCA_013397845.1 Melanocharis versteri
AGCAAACCTTGCAGTCCCGGGTGGGAATCGTCTTGGAGTTGTTACGGCTGTTGAAGCTGTCGATGCAGTGCTGAAATTTCTTGCTGATCAGAGCCTCATCCTCCCAGCTGCACTCGGCATAGGGCAGCCCCATCCATTTACACAGGTATTCGGGGTCATTCGAGGATGTTTTGCGACTGTTTGCTGTAAAATATGCAGAAAAGCCCAGACCTCAGCACCTGTGGTTGAGCAGCTGACCCACAAGCGCAGTTCGCAGGAACGGAACTGCTCAGACAGACACAAGACAGGTCTTGGCTTGTAAAAAAAGTGTAGGGAGACCAAAAGAATGTTCTTTTACCTGGGAAATCTGAATGTCCCGTAGCAGATTTGCTGGTCTTCACAGCTGTGTTTGGAGAGAGAAGGGAAGGGAGGGTTGGAATGCTGGCAGCCAGCAGAGGGAGCAGGGCAGGCGACCACTGCCTCACACCCACGTTTTCACAGGAATTCTATCGGAAATAGGTTAAACAGCTCTCCAAGCCAATTCTCAAAGCAACTGGGACTGCTGGCATGTCTGACTGACATGACTGTGATATTATCAAAGTGCTCAGTAAGTTATGTTTTTTATTTTTATTAATTACTCATGAAAATCTCACTCCTGAGCTGCCTTGCAGCCTAACCACATCCTCAACCACACCACGGAAAGTGGACCTCACAAAAGCCAGACCCATGCTGCTGGTTTGGGAACAAACACCTTACATCCAAAGGGTTCAACAAAGAACTTCAGCAGCAACAATTTCAGCAACCTCTTGGAAACTAGTGTGTCATCCTGTAATCCAGGCAAGGAGAGTCACTGATTCGAATTGCTTGTAAATACAAATCTGTAAACCTGGATTTCTACTGTCCAAATTCCTAAATTTCACACAATGAAATACAATAAACACCATGGGATTTTCTTCAGGGATACTGGAGGACAGGGAAGAAGAGAGAGCTGCCACTTATTCTGCTCTCACATGGATTAAAGTTCCCACTCCACCCCTTTACCAAAGTCTTGGCTCCACTTACCAATAACCCTCTCCACTATTTGATACTGTTTGTTCAGCTCTGAAGCCAGCTCTTGTTGGCAGTTGAAATATTCTACATCTTCAGGTGACACCTTGCCCAGCCTAGATGCAAAATAATTCAAAACAAAACAAAAAAACTACTATAATGCTTCTGTCATAGTGCTCATGGATGTTACATACAGAAAATCTACTTTCCTGTGTGGTTCTGTCATTCAAACAAGTGACAGGAGCAAACTACTATTATATGACGTTTCTTAAATTTCCTAAAATTACAATTTATTGCTGCGAAGCGAATGTCATAGATGTTCAGATTGTCTCCCTGTTAAATGCTGCCTCATTCTGATGCAAGAATCAGTCTCCAAACAGGAACCAAATAGAGATAGAAGCTGCTACTCCAGCTTTAGCACTTTGGAAATACACTGTAGCTCCCCTTATCATTCCTGGGAAAGTTGGACATAACTTACACACAGAGAAGCCCATAATTAACAAGAGTTAATAAGGCTGCAAGTCCTCACAGCACCTCCTGGGCCATGCAAATCTGTGCATCATTTATTTGTCATCAGTTCTCTCAATTCTTAAGCCTAGGAAGCGGCAATAGTGTGGATTTCATGCCTTGCCCTCTCCATTCTACAGCCATCCACACCACAGACATAATTTCTGTGAGGGGAGAATGTTCCTCAGCAGGCAAAGAGAGACCAGAGTGCACATGAAACACACTTTGTAAGAAGAAATCAAACATTTTCAGTCATGACTCCTCAAACCTCTGGCTAAAAATGACTTGCCCAAGGCCAAATCGCTGCTTGAAGTGAAGCCTACCATTGCTTGATCTCCTCCTCTTTTTTCTTGAAGTTTTCTAGCTTTTTCAGGCCCTTCACTTTCTGCTGCTGCAAGGACTCCTCGCTCTCCCACGTGCTGTGGATGTATGACCAGCCTTTCCATTTGATCAGGTACTGAACTTCCCCCTCATCCTTCTTGGGGTCGAAGTCGGCGCTGGGGTTGCCGTTGGCCTCAGTCGCGTACACCGTGGTGGAAGCTCCAACGGCTGCAAGAGAAACCAGCCTGCATTTGGTACCTTGGTTATCAACCCCTGCACATCAGCTGCATTGGAGCAGAAAGTTACTCTTCTAATACATCCTTTGTGGGAGCACAAAGAACATCTGACAGATTCTGCAACCTTATAAGGCAGGCACGCTAAAGTTTTCCATACAACAGAATCTTTTTAAATCTGTCATAAGTAGCTTTTCTTTAAGTATAATTCAAAGGCCTCTTGAAAGTGTTCACAACCATTCCGTTTTACAAAAACACTTTTGTAAGGCTTTGAGAACAAAACATTGGCTTTATTTTCATTATGCCTTTGTCAACGGGGCTATGAAAACTGACTCTCCTAGATCTGTTTTATATTTCAAAGCAGAGAAAAGCAGGAATTGCAGAACAATGGCTGCATCTCAAAAATGTGTGCAGGCTAAATGAAAGCTGCCGAGCACATAAACTATAGATATTTTAGGATTTTAAATATATGTTACAAAAGCTATTACATATTACAAGACGTAACTAAGAGGCACAGAGGGAAAGATGAAAAGCACTGAAACAACCCTTGGCCCCACTTTAAAGCTGTGAAAGCATTGCACCAGCTCAAGAGAAACTGTGACCGCGCACGATTGCCATCAGAAATAAAGGCTTCTTCCAGAGCCACGCACCTCCCTTTTTTCCAAGCCTGATGTCCAAGACTTTCTCAATAGTTTCACTGTTGTCTTGTTGTTCATCAGCTCCTTCCCCAGTCATCTCTATCAGGTCATCAGAATCCGTCTCAAAATCATCATCCTCTTTGTAGCTGAGTAAGATCAAAACCAAACTGATATAAAACCCTTGACTCTTCCCAGCCCACCGTCACAGAGAATGGCTCAGACTGGAGCACCTTCTCCAGCCTTTCTCCCGTGGTTCAGTGCACATTCAGCACACGCATGTCTCAGGTCATCCATTCAGTATTTTTCCCCAAGACATACAGCTACACTTTATCAGACTAATCCTCTATCTTGCCCATATAGTTTTACTGACTGTGGCCAACATCAGATGATTCATAAGGTGGAACAATCCCTGCAGCAGAAGCAAGGCCATAACAGAGAAAGTCTCTACTATTGAGGGAAAGATTATTCTATGGAGGTTGCAGAGCATCGAAAGGCTGCAGGGGTGCCTACACTGCCCTAGGAACTGCACTTCTCATCTCTGATGAATGTTTAACCACCACAAAATATCATTTGGATGGCTCTTTGCAAGTCCCTTATTGGGACTGCCCGAAAGGTGAGAAGGTACATTAGGGAATGGATTTATCCATTTTACCTCTACCCTGTCTCAACACACTGTCCCAAGGCACTACCTATCAGCCACTCTCAGACAACTGGTCCAGTCCAGCACAGCTGCTCCCTTTTGCTCATTTTCACCTATTATTTGCAATTGTCAATCCCATCTGAGAGTGTTTTAGAAATATTACGCAAACCTCCTCATGTTTCTCTAAGAGGGACTGCTAAACATTCCCTCCTTCACAGGTGGCAAAACGAGGTAAACCCGGATGCTCCCAGCAGGAACCCGTCAAAAGAGCCACAGCTCAGCCACAGGGCTCTGCAGGGCACAGCAGGGTTTCTGCAGGAGCACACAGGGAGTCAGGGCCCCCAGTGCCCCCCTTCCCCAGCCAGCTCTCAGCCCCAGGCAGCCCCACACTTCTTCACACCTGACATTTTTGGCTGCTCTTCGCCGAGTTTGTCTCTTGGGGGTCTCATCGTCTTCGTCATCATCGTCATCTTCAGATGAGTCTGGTTTCTTCCTCTTCCCACGCTGGATTTTGTGGGGCTTTTTAACACCAGTTTTGGCCACTGTTCTAAAATAAGAGTTGATAAAGCCATAGTACAGCATGTTTTATGTAAACATTCGCTTTAGTAAGTCTTCGAGGAAGCATGAATCTCAAATATTAGACTCCTAAGGGATTTAATCTGCTCTAACCATCACGGAAACCACTCTATTGCTCACTGGAGCATGAGATGGGGAGATGAGGGAGTAGCAAGGCCCTAGGTTTACTAGGTCATAAACAAGGGTAATATTGCAGGAAAAATACACATTCGTTAGTGACAAATAGGGATTTCCTCTCCACACAGCACAGGCAGAAAAAGAGACTGAACCAACCATTCCTTACCTCCTTTGGACAGGTCTTCTTGCTTTAATTTTCTTCGGTTCAGGCTCACTCTCTCCACTGGTGCCTTGCTCCCCTCCATCTTCATCCTCCTCTCCAGCAGAGACCTCTCTTTTCCATTTAATTCTGTGGTCAGAAATGTAGGTCATGAAGGGCAATGATATTTCTACACAAATACTTGGCTGAACAAACCATCAGGGCCATAATTACAGGAAAAATGTTCAAAACTGCATCCTTGGCTGTTCAGCGCAATGCAGGGGGGATGTTATGGTGTGATTCTCTGCTTTTAGGAGGGGGGTCTCGGTCACCTGGGTTTTTGTTCACACAGTGGCAGGATTGCCTTGAGTGAGAGCAGCTCTTGCCACATGCAACCACATGCTGCTGGCAGAGCTGTACTGCTCAAGCCTGGGTGGGCAAGGGCTTTGATGGATGATTTTTTTCTTCACTCCTGCATTTTTGAGATGGGTGGGAAAGATCTGAAGAGAAGTGCTCACTGTCACAGAGCATGAACCATAACATGCACAGTTACGTGAGCTCCTTGGAGCCCAGAAAATGGAACAAGAAGTCTCCTGCCATCTAAATTCTCCTGCCAATTCAGGTTTCCAAGTGTGAAGCCAAGTCACATTGTACCATTAGTTGGAAGGAAGCACGTTCTCTGGGGGCAACTCGGAACAAAGCTGCAGCTCCAAAATGCCTTTTGGAGGAGCCCCTCCTCTCTCCAAGGGGACCTTGAGGGTCCACAGGGGTCATTCCCCTTGCCCAGGAGAGGTCCATACCACCACAGTCCTCCCAGGACTTCATCACTTTCCCTCCTGCACAGATGGGTGCAACTAAATGAAGAGTTAAAAGACAAGATGCAGGAGAAAGCAAGCAGGATCATGTGGCTCTGTTTAGATTTTCTCCATCAGGCAGCTCATAGTTCCCCACTTCACTTTAGTGTTTGGAAAAACTAAAAGGTACTTCTTAGATGGGAAAAGGCAGTAAAATATGACTGTAAGTGAACTCAGTTATGGTGCTTAGACATCCAAAGCATTCTTTATGGAAGTTCTTTTGTTTTAACAGAGGGTTATAAAAGATAAAAGAGGATAATAATTTGGCATTTTATTCTCAGTTAATCAAAAAGGTGGGAGGAGGAGGGATTAAACTGTTTTAAGTATCTCTGAAGGAGAATCAGTAACCTGATGGAAAAGTGAAAGACTGACAACAGAAACGTGACTCATTCAGATTCCATCACAGACACAGGAGGAAAATATAAACAAAAGATGGAAAATTGCATCCATCTATAGATCCATATTCAGACTTCAGTTTTAGTAATCCAAAGTATTATTAAAGTATTTATTTTACAAGCTATCCATACTGACAACTCCTATCAAACAAGCTAATGCACTATTGTTCTGAGAAATAAACCAAAGCATCACCACTCGAAACCCTTTCCTTAGAAACTTACTTTCTTTTCAACTGCTTCTGGCGTCTTCTTTTTGGGCTCTCATTTTCAGATTCGCTACTTGCCTTTAATTGAAAAGAAAGAAAATCAAGTTGTAGGCTTCACTCTGGACAGGCTCCTCGAGGATGCAAGTGAAACACGTGCCCGTGGGCTGAGCCCAGCTCCTTTCCCTGCAGCCTGGAGGACATTTTGGTGCAGAGCAGCCGCCTCCCAGCACAGCCACCTCAGCTGCACAGTCCTGCTGCTCTGCTCTCAGTGTGAGGAAGGAAACTCTCTGCAGGAAGCCTGGAGAGCTCTACAACATCACCTATCCTGGAGTCCCTGCGCTCAGGACCCACCCACCCCTCAGCACCAGCCCCCAGTGCCCAACAGACACCGTGGCAGCAGTGGCCAGGCAGACCTGCAGTGTGTGCAACACCCCAGGGATTGCAAACCCATGGGTGAATTTATCCCAACAAATGCATTATGAACTCTGCCTTCATTGCACAAACTTCCTACAAGGAATTAAATAAAAATATTGTCATAAAGAGGCAATATTCTCATCAAAAGTGTCCTTGTCTTGCTGTTGGGTTTTTTCTCCCACAGCAAAATCACCAAGGACCTGACTGGGTCGGAGCTGTGTCCTGCTGCTTTCCTTCCTCCTAGTCCGACAGTCTCCACCAGTGAAGCGTCTGACTAAATATATCTAGAGCTATTCTAACTACTTGCTGTACTATTTTAAAAGTGGGCGTCACTAATTCCCACAGACCAAGATAGCTAAAATAATCTCTTTATGCTGGTTGTACAGAACCCCATTTTCATAATAACCAGTCAACCATGAAAACAGATCACCACACAGATAACATGACTTCCCTTAACTTCCCCCAGAAAACACAAATAGGCAGGGACAAAACTGAAGAAACCCATGTGAGATTTCTAAAAAAGTATTAAAATGACAGAAGTGGCCTCCAAGATTGCTTGCTCCACACACTTACTGGAAATCTGCTTCTAGCTGCTTTTTGCCACAGCATTCAGCTTTGGCTCCAGGCACTGTCTGTCCATCACCATGGGTACCACAGTTTGCATCCCCTGACACCCCCACGGCCCTCCTGGACAGAGCTCACACAGCTGTGCACACAAAGACCTTGTGAAATGGTGTGAGCTGCAACATGCATCCTTCAGTCCCATTTCCCAGCTTTCCTGCCACCCACAGAAACTTCTGTCTCACCTGCATCAGTGTATCCACTAAAATACTGGATGCCATGTCTGACCTTGAGCTTTCCTGGATTTGGTGGCAGATTTGCATGTGGCACAGTAACACCTTTTAAACCATATCTTACTACAAACATGTGTTCATCCACCTGTTTCATGGCCTTGCATGAAATCCCTGTCTCATTTACCAAGCATGAAGCAAGTGCTGGGCAAACACCATGGAGAGCCCTACCTACCCTTGCAACACAAGCCAAGCATTCCATAGATTTCAGTTTTGACACACAAAATTTAAAAGTCCTCAGTTTTCCTTTTCTCTTTTAATCTGTTATCCACTTTCTGAAGTTTTTCCATTCCAATCGGGCATGATTTTAACAGCTGTCCCTCAGTGCACGTTTACTTTTGCTGTCTTTTTGCAAGCCACAAGTAAAGAGAGGTGGATTTCTCTTCTGCTCTGCATCAGAGAAGATTACATTGGGAGAAAACCAAATACAACCTTTAGCTCTGAAATTAACTCCACTTCTGTCCCAAAATCTCATCTTCCAGGTTTCTAGTGTTCATTTTCCTAATGCCTGTACTCTCCCCCTGCTCTGACACTGTCTCTACAAAGCTGATGACAATCTCTTAATGACTCGACTTTTCCTCCCCTCTTCCACCTTGAAAAATGTAACTTGTGACTGCAGCTCAGCCGCCTTCTCTTACATTTTTCAAAGACACCATTGTCTGTTTTGGATGTGTGTCAAGCCCAGCTCTATCTCCTCTGACACAGCCAGTCCCCAGCCTGAGTCATCTGCCTGCCTTGTGCTCCCACATCCTCCCCATCCCAGTATGGAGCTGGGAAGCGCCGTGCTGCAGCTCCTCAGCCTCTCCTCCCCGTTCCCTTGTGTTTCCTGGTGGTAAATTCCTTGTTTAAGGAAGCACAGAGGACAGTCAGAGACAGGGGGGCATGTCAGGTCCAGAGCGTGCACCTGAGGCCCTGTCTGCCCACCACCACCACCAGGAACAGACTGGTTGGGAAATCACATGCAACTTGAATTTTAACATCACCTCCCCGAATGACACAAGCTAGACTGGCAAAGTCCATCCCCAGTCTGCAGTGGGATTTTTGTCAGCCCAGCAGGAGGTGCTGGGGTCACGCTGCTCACTCCAGAGCCCGAGTGCCAGTGCTGGGCTCGGGCTGCCCTGCTGGGGTGCTGCTGCTGTGGCCAAGGAGAAAGACAACCTGTCTTCCTTGGCTCCCCCTTATCAAAATGTGCCCAACTTATTCCTGCACCACTGCTTCCAGCTGGACTAGGATCTGGCCTCTTGCAATTTCCCCATCTCCAGCTGGAGGGATCAGCCTTCCTTCTCCATGCCTCACTGACTCCTCACATCGATACTTTCTCTCTCCCAGTACATAAAGTGCACACACTTTTACTAGATTAATTGTGCTGTATTTTGCCGTGGAGCAATGCTGGACAAACATAATGGTGCTGCACACGTAGCACCAAGCAGAGCAACACCGAGCAATTCAAAGTTCTGCTCCTATAGATTATCCACGAGGGTCCTTGCCACTAGCCCAGGGCAGGAGAAATGGAGATACCAGGCCTCTGGAGCTCACACTAGGAGAGATAATGACTTGCTTATACAGAGCCAAAAGTATTTCAGACTAAAGTCAAAGTGAGGACTTGCTCATTTCAGGCTTAACAGAGGCCAAACTCTAGTGCTCCAGAAAAGCTGGAGAATCTCAGCTCACCAGGTTAGTTTTATGTCTGCTGAATTTCTCTTTCCCAGTGAGACCAGTAGTGTTTGAATTTTCAGCAAATACATGAGGCAAAGCATTGACCAAAATGCAAATGAGCAGAATTTTTTTTTCGAATAAGAAAACCAGCTGTATTTTTAGAACACACTGGTGCGTGACTTCTGGGCTGTCTCTGACAGAAAAATTGCATAGACATTTGTCACCAATTTCAATCTGAAACTATGCTTTTTATAGTAAAAAGACTGTGTCTGGTTGGGGCACATTTATTTCTCAACTGCCCCAGAATCACAGAATGATGGAATGATAAAATGGTTTGGGTTGGAAGGGACCTTAAAAATCATCCAGTTCCAACCCCCTGCCATGGGCAGGGACACAGTCCACTAGACCAGGTTGCTCAGAGCCCCATCCAACCTGGCCTTGAACTTCCAGGGATGGGGCAGCCACAGCTCCTCTGGGCACCCTGTGCCAGGGTCTCACCACTCTCACAGGGAAGAATTTCCTTTATATATCTAACCTAACTCTCCCCATTAAATTTGAATACTCTGAAAGGCACCTGGCTCTGCACGCCTCACATCCCCTGGCTGAAACCTGAAGCTGATTTATTAACTGCTAAGAAAATGCCTGGGGAAGTAGTGTTTTTACTAAAAAACTCACACGTTCTCTTGTTCCTGGAGACAGCTCTGGGCCTCCCAGCAGATCTGTGCTCCTATGCAAAGCTGCGCTTTCGCTTCCCCGATGGCTCAGCCCACGCCTGGGTATTGATCACGAGTTATCACCCTCCCTGATCACACCTCGGACACCTACACAATGAGCCCAGAAATCCCCAGAAGGTAACCATTTCTAACACCCAAATAACCCTACCCAGAGTGCTGCTCTCAGAGGACACAGTGACTGAGCAGGGTCCCAAAACCTGAACGTCCTCTACCTCTGCGCCATCTCCCCCGTGCAGGTGAGCCACGGGGCAGCGCAGGGAGCTGAGATGGCTCATCCTTGCTCTGGTCTCTGAGCCTGCCACGCTGCCCGCACGATGCTCTCTGCTAATCTGCAGAGAAGCATTAAGGAAGAAGGCAATTCCAAGCCCCCAGATGCTGTGCTGGAAGTCCCAAGCAGCAATGACAGGCGCAGGTCACTGGTGACAGGATTAACCCTGCGAAGGCAGAAAGCACCTTCAGAGGTGCCTCGGGTTTCTGCCCCCTCCAGCAGCAGCAAGGAGTGCTCAGCACCACACAGGCTTCAGCTGTGCTATTTCCTCTCTCTTGGCGTCTTCCAAAAGCAAGACTTTCCATCTCCTCCTGCTCTCTGCGAGGCCCCAGCACTGTGCTCCTGACAGGTCACACCCTCCATCGGACTCTGCTGCAGATGGGAACTGCCCTATGGGGACCAGTCAGTGATGCTCTGGGGAGAAAGGGGTGAGGGGGTGCTCCAATTTTTTAAATTTCATCTGTTTCACGAAAGTTGCGGTGGGGGTCATTTGGAGGACCTTTGGGTTTTTTTTTTTTTTGTTTTTTACAATATTTTGTGGTATAGCAAAGTTTTTGCATCTCAGATTTTTAAATCTTTTAAATTGTACCTTTAAGTAGTAGGAAATAAAGATATCGAAAAAGAAAACAACATTTGCAAAACCACGTAATATTGTAAAACAAAAAAAGAAGGGACTTACCTGGGCCCCTAAGAGGGCAGGGGGGTGTGCAGCGGAGCTCTGGGGTGGGTGTGAGGTCGCCGGCACAGTGCATGCCGGGGCATCGCACAGAGGGGCGGCCGGCCAGCCCGGCCTCTGCCAACTTGAAAAGGAAAACAAAAGCTACGTCAATGGTGCACCCCCAGCCCCTTCCTGGCCTCTGCTCTGCGGGACAGCCAGCACAGGAGGCCGGGGGGCGCAGCTGGTGGCACTGGGGTGCCACCAAGGCTCAGCAATGACGCACCAGAGCAAGGAGATGGAGACCTGCGTGTGACCCCTCGAGCATCCAAATGCACGTCTTGGTGGTGAAGCACGAACAGCCTGAGTCACAGAGCACCACTGGGCTTCTGCTCTGCTCAAACTCTGCTGCTTAGCTTCAGATTCCCAGCCCCAAGCCCCAAGCTCTCCACAGATGCCTCTCTCTCTCTGGTTCTTTCCCCTTTGCTACAGCTACTTGACCTTCCTGAAGACCTGAAGATGAAATGCTCCATGCAGAAAACCTGTCAGATGCAAATGAAGGTGGCACCTAATTCCTACATCTTCAGGAAAAAAAAACAACAGTGTTCTGAAACAGGAAAAATTAGAAGGTTTGGCTGCCAGGCTCTGACCACTGTCACATTCAACTGAAGCATAAAAGACTCCCCAATATTCAACCAAAGAAAAGTGATGGGTCATAAAGCTGCACACACACAAATGCATTTATTAGTGGGATCCATTCCAGGATGGGTAATAATGACTGTTTTGTTCCTATGAGGTGTTTCTGGGAACTTTCCTTTATTCCTGGTTGGACTTGTGTTGCATTTTGGTTTCGTTCTGGTTTTTTATTACACAGACTCCTCTCCAGGATGTTTCTACAGCAGAGCATGACTTGCACTACGCCCCATTCCAGCAATCAGATCAGTGCATGCAGATCTCAGCCCACGCAGTGTCCCGCTCACTCCAGGGGTCTCAGGCCAAGAGGATCCAGCTGCAGGACTGGGACCTCAACTGTGAGCTCCAACATCCATGCACCAAGCTGGGACTCAGTGTTTACAAGGCAATGCAGATGAGACCTCCCTTTCCTCTTTGGGTTTGGTTGGTTTTGTATGCTCAATAATCCCTCATCCTTTTTTTTTTTTTTCCTTACCTCAGCTTTTATATTAAATCGTGACGGTTCTTGTCTGCTTCGGTTTGACCTCCTAACCCCATAAACATCAGGATATTCTTCCCACATCTGCAAAATAAACAGACCATCAGAAGGCCTGCTTCACCCCAATTATTTCTGACATTTTAGAGAAGTTTGATGGTGTTTAAAAAAAATCAACATTAAACCATTAGGGAATTAGCAACCAGTAGATGGATAGTTTAAAAAACTGGCTGAAAAATATTATTATTATTTTGGGGTATTTGGCACCACTCTAAAGCAGGATGTGTTTATCTTAGTGTTATCTTTACAGTGGTCCATCTTTCCACTGAGGTACAAATCACTCTCCAGCTCCCTCCGGCTGAAGGACAGAGTGTTGAGGTAACCAGCCCTCTGCAGCACTGGTGCCAAAGGTACGGAGGCAACACCTTGGACGTGGAATGAACAGATCTACTGACTCAACAAGGCAACTCTCTGTCACTATCAGCTTCCAGCACAATTCCTTTCCATAGGGAAAGCCCCACGAGCTGCCTGGAGACATTGCCAGCTGCAGCTTCAAAGCTGAATTCTGTGGCCCAGCCTGGACGGCACATGGAAGAAGATATCCTGTCCTTTGGCAAGGCAAGGCAGTGGCCACTGGTTCCTCTCCCGAATGCACTGATGGGAATGTGGTTTGGCAGCGCAGGACACATGGACGTGCACAGGTGACTGCTGGGAATGGTTGTGCTCTCTGCTGTAAGACGAGGCCCTCATCAGTCCAATACACTGTGTATAGGAGCATGCAACTGTTCTTGTGGATGGACAGGAGAAGGGGAGACAAGAATGGATGCCCTGGGGGGGGTGAATGCACAGCTGTGTTGGTGACACAGGACACAGGAGTTACAGGGCAGACACAAACCACCATCATGCCCCTCAAATTCCTACACCAGCAATTCCTCTCTCCCTCCGCAGAGCTTACTCTCCTAGCTCTCTACATCTATTCATTTCCTTCTGATTCTCTCTCCCTCCAGTCCTCAAATATCTACGCAAGCCACTGGCAGGAAAAGGAAATCAAAATACGCTGCCAGATGCAGCAGTGATTGGGATTGAGAGTGTGATGGATACAAGGCTGCAGCCCAGCAATTTTTTTGCCTCTGTTAAAGGAGTAATGGGATAAGGGACAGATTGTGACAGTGTGTATCTGTTGGGCGTGCAAGTACTGAGGTACATTCTCATGAAAGAGTAAATCAAAATGCTCCCCAAACCATTTGAAGAACTTGTCTTTTCATCTATTAAATGGCATGGTTTTGAACATGGGAGTAACTTCCATGACAAATCTTAATAGCACCTAACACAGATTAACCTCGCCTTCATGGGTGTATCTAGACAAATACCAAATAAACAATAATATAATAATTAATTGCATTGGTTATTCAAGCGGAGCAGGTATCAACACGCCTGGGTTAGACCTAGCTAAGGAAGACACCCATTAACAGAGAAATTAAGGAAGGGAGAGGCTTTCTTATTAGAGGGTGCCCTGACCTTTTCATGTTTCATCCATGCTAATTATCACCCTGTGTATGGATGTGTTTCCTCACAGGATAATGTTAACATTTATTGTTAGGGACATACTCTTAGAATCCTTCAGAGAGAGAGAAGACTTCCTTTGGTGCCCACTTAGCAACAATAAACCACAAATTTTAATACGGTGTTACCACTGCCTTATAAACTCATCCTCCCTTGCCAGTCCGAGCACTGGAGGATTCAGCCACTACCTGAGCCAGCAGCCTGGAGCTTTGTGAGAGGGAGAAGCTGGTAACAAAATCCTTCATTTCTCCCTGGCAGGTCTGTGAGTAGCACAGGCTGGAAGCACTGTCCTTCCTCCTTATCCTTTACACACAGAGCACCTTTCTCCATAAAACTCCCTCTCAGGAGCAAGCTGTGCCCAGTGCAACCCACAGCTAAGAACAACAGGACGGTTACACACCACGAACAAACAAACAAGCTGACCTAACCAGAATTCTCTCCTTCCAAGCGAACTCAGTTCACTGAGTTCCTGTTTCCAAATAGTATTTGGGCTCCTCTTCCTCACCTCACGCTACCCTGTGTTAATCAGGTGCCTCCATCCCTCAGGTAAAGCAGGTACCTGAGGTGCAGCTTCTGCCCTCGGGGGTGCAGAGGGATACCACGTGTAGTAACATCCACAATCCCCTTTCCTGATGGACAGCAAGTGGAGGGAAAACCTGGCTATCTGAGGGGTATTGCTCGGGAGGAACTGGGAAGCTGCAGGGGAAAAAAAAAACACAACGAAGAAGCACTGTTCTGGACTTAATAAATAATGAAAGTTAAATAGCTTCTTCATTCTTCCTCTTTTTTTTCCTATGCTTTTTTCAGAGGAAGAGTGATGCAAAAAAACCCAAAGTGGTTCAAACTTCAAATCCTAGCTTCTTCCTGATTATTTATCACATGGGGAGGCTTTACTACTTCTGATGGAGAGACGGGAGAGAGGAGTGGAAAGAGAGAGGGAGAGGATGAAATGACAGGATCATGTACTGATGACAGGCACCTGCCCCTCATTCGCACCAGTCAGCCCCATCACCTTCCACCTGGTGCCTCAGGGGCTGTTCCACAAACACAGCAGCTGCTGCTCTCAGGGGTGACACCAGCAGGGCTCCAGCACACAGACCAAACAGCTTCTGGGGACACTGGACATCAGAGGCTGTTTGGTCCATGTGCAAAGTGGCCAGAAGTTGGACACAGCTTCACTGAGGTCCTGCTGTCTGACCTTCCGTGGTGGGTACAGGAGTAACGTGTCTGTGCAGAGCAGCAGGGGCAATACCTTTTTAACATCTGCTATCCTTTCCTTCTTAGAGGCTGGTTTTTCTTTGGTTTCAGGAGGGGTCTGCTGGGATTTGGAACCCGTTGATTCACTTTCGGATTCAGACTGACTCTCAGAGGACTCGGAGCTGCTGTTTGACTCGCTGCCCTGCTCACTTTCAGACTGGCTTGCAGAGTCAGAGCCAGAGGCTTCTTCGGATGCCGAGTGACTAATGGTAGAGAAAGAAGAGGTTACATTTCAACTGCACTGACACAGCTGTGAAATATGCAGCGAGCAAACCTGAGACACATCCAAGCCCCAACAACAGGCGTGGAAAAGCCTGAATGCAAGTGTGGACCCTGCAGTCCCGAACAGACACCCCGCACTGGTGTTCTGCACAGAGGCAATTCCGTCCCAGGACTGGCAATGAACACGGGTGAGAGTGCAGCCCCAAAAATCCCTGGTCCAGGATCTCTTGCCCATCACCAGAACAAAAGCAGTGGTGGTAGGGGAAGAGAAGCATTAGCAGTACCAGCAGCACAGGTACTACTGGGAGGATCTGGCTGTCTCTGAGCGAGGAAGAGCAAGGTGCAGTGGGAGCTGCAGCATCCGGAGACCATCCTGCTGTATTAAAGATAAGCAGTTGCTCCAGCACGGCTCTCCTGCATCCTAGCTTGGCCAGTGGTTCAAAATAAACCTCATATCCGTTTTCTGGAGGAGGCCAGTATCAAACGCTATACCCATAACGCCATGAATGATATTAAATATAATGTTTCCTGCAAAAAGAATGAATTCAGCAACAGGGCAGAAGAAAGAAGCTTATATGGGCTTGTGGCTAGGGGAGCTCATGTTTAAAGGATTATACCAGTGCTGTGCAGACTGCATTTCTCAAGCCAATAATGGGAGAGCAGAACACCAAGTAGGTGTATTTCCCTTTTTTTTTTTTTTTAGTATCTTTATATTAAAATGGGTTAACACACAGAGTATTCCCTTTAAAAAAGACTCCTCAACAAAACAATGAGGGGCCAAACTAATTTAGGTGGCCAAAACATTCAAATACCTTTGACCAATCACTCCCAACACCTATTTATTTTTATTTTGAAATCCAAAAAAGCAAACTGAAATCTCAGTACACCATATAACACATGCACTGGCAAGGCAGCATTCAAACCCCACTGCCACAAACAAAAATGCAGTGACAATGATGCTACAAACTTTTGGAACAAGGAGCACCCCTTCCCCAGTCAGCTTCGCACTGGCAGCTGGATGTTTGTGATATTTAAGGGTTTACTTGGATAGAACACTATGAAAGAAGAGTCAGGAAAACTTCGCAGAGGGATTAAACAGATTTTTATTTTTTTTTTCTACTTTTGCACAGAAGTAACAAAGTACATCAAAGGCTTTGCTCAGATTTCACGATTCAAGGAAGAAATAAAGTAAAAAAAAACAAAACAAAAACAACAACAAACCAAACAACAACAAAACCACCCAAAGCAAAAAAAAAAACCCAAAGCACGCGCACGTGTACATTTACACCCGACCCCGGGAGGATTACCACCTGCAGCTGCCCGGGTGCGGGCGGGCCCGGCCCGCTCCCGGCCGGGACGAATCCCGGGATCCAGGGCTGAGGGCCGCGGAGCGGGGAGCGGGCAGGGGGCAGCACCCGCGCGCCCTCAGGCGCCGCCGCCGCCATTTCGCGGCCGCCCCTCCGCCGCCATCTTGCGACCGCGGGGCCCTGCCCGATCCCCGGGATGGATCCCTGGGATGGATCCCTCGGATGGATCCCCGGGATGCATCCCTGGCACTGCCCCCGAGAAGGGGAACCGCGGCCGTCCAAGCCTGAGGGGACGCAAACGTAGCCCACTCCGCAAGGACTTGGGGCAGCCATCACCCCTTGCTGCTGTTTCACTGTCCCAGCCTGGGTTTGAGGGAACGGGGTTATCACGTTGCTTCCTGCAAGCAGGGCTGGAAATTCAAGTTGAACCACGGCCATTCCAGGCTGCCCAGCCTCTCCTGCCCGTCCCTGTCCGTGGATGGAGGTTATCCACGAGAACCAAAGGCGCAGCTCCACGCACAGCGTCCCACTACACCCCTTATTCTGCGGGCTCTACAACAGTCCCCTCCCTTGTCCACCACAGCCCTCCGCTGCCACAGCCATGACCTGTGATGGTGCCATGGCCATAACCTGTGGTGTCACACTCATAACTCATGGTTGTGCCACACACATAACCTGTGAGGGTGCCATGGCCATAACCTGTGGGTATCACACCCATAACCCACGGTGGTGCCACACACATAACCTGTGATAGTGCCATGGCCATAACCTGTGGTGTCACACTCATAACTCATGGTTGTGCCACACACATAACCTGTGAGGGTGCCATGGCCATAACCTGTGGGTATCACACCCATAACCCACGGTGGTGCCACACACATAACCTGTGCAGGTGCCATGACCATAACCTGTGGTGTCACACCCATAACCCACGGTGGTGCCACACACATAACCTGTGATAGTGCCATGGCCATAACCTGTGGTGTCACACCCATAACCCACGGTGGTGCCACACACATAACCTGTGATAGTGCCACGGCCATAAGCTGTGGTGTCACACCCATAACCCATGGTAGTGTCACACACGTAACCTCTGGTGCCACACACATGACCCAGGGTGGTGCCACACCGCTGCCAGGAATGGCACTCCAGCAGCTCTGGGGCAGAGGGTGTCCATGGGCAGGGCTTGGCAGGACACCATCCCGCTGGGCCTCCACAAAGGAACGGGATCTGGAGGCATCCAAAGCTCTGCTGTCATGAGAGTCAGTGGCAACATCGGGTTCTGCTCGAGGCATGTTGGTGTCCCGTGTCCCGCAGGGATGCACGGAAGAGTTTTTCCTTCCATCAGATTTCTGAGCAATAGCTGGAAGGAATTGTAACAGCCCAGGCAAGACTGAGGCCAGACAGTTCTGACAGTATTTGTTTAGAGGCAGAACAGTAATTAGTATCCTCCTCCCAGCTCTGGTGCTCTTTGTTCCTCAAAGCCCTAAGCTTTATTTCAAGGACACAAGCTCTCTGCACATCCATAGCCATAATTCATGTGCTTTATCCACAACATTATCTGAACACTGTAATTCTTTTTTTCAGGCTGTGAACTGTGTCATCTGAAAAGAGAGAGACTTCTCTGGTGACATACACATCTGTATGTGCAGGTATTTGCCTGCACACCTGCTTGCCCTACTAAGGAAAGAAACACAGATGAGAAGTGGTTATGTCCTTTTGAAGCGTGTTGCAAATAATTTTTTTTTTTTAATGAACAACCTGTAATCGAGGCAAAATATGTGTTTGTCTTCATTTCTATGTTGATCAGATAAAAAAAATAACTGAAAGGCCTCCTTTCTAACTGTCACTGGGACAATCAGGAAGCATTTCTACCTGCCAACAGAAAATAATGTATTAGCAACATTAGATGTCAAATCAGGCCTAACACTGTATATACCTGGAGACCAAAGTCCTCTTTTCAGAAGTTATTTTTGGAATTTGTCCTGGTTTAATGCCCCTGACTTAGCATCCAAACAAGACCTACTTTCAATTAAACTATAAGTGAGGGATAAGCTATAATTAATTGTCACAAAAATCACAATTCAGCCAGACCACCCTCCTCCAAAAACACCCATGAACATCAAAAGAAAGCAACAGATGGACCATTGGTAACTTCCTTGAAGTGAGAAACTCCTAAAAAACATTGAGATCTGCAAAGACTTAGCCAAATAAATTCCTCTGGTTTCTAAGAAATACTTCAGGCTGTAAGTCTGTTTTAATTAAGAGCCTGCTCCTGACTTGAGGGGGAGCAAAACTAAATCATTCCTTACCGAGAAGGTCATGTTCCTTCCAAGAAATAAGTAGCTGAAAGGCAGCGATAAGACCCTTTACAGTGAGGCATCTGAGTTTAAAAGGCAATTACCACGTGCCTGAAGCCTCCAGACTTTGCATTTAATATTTCACATATGTCTTCATTTTATAGGAGATCATCTTTGCAAACAGCAAATCATTTTATAAGCTCTCAGTAAGAACAAACAGTAGATATGTTTCCAGAAGGTGTGAGACAGCTGAAAAAATGATCCCAATAAATATTTGTGAAACCAAGAAGTGACATGGGAATGGCTCTAACTGGGACCATTCTGCTTCAATGTTTAAAATGTGGCTTTTGAGGGACAGAACTTGAATTCAGACTGGGGAATAAAGGAGGATTAACAACCCAAGACCCTCCCACGAGCAAAGCTCCTCCCAGCTTTAAGAACTGTTGTGAATGTTTTGAACCTAAACAAGTTTGAATCCAAACAGCAACATTCTCCTGGGCTTTGCAAGCTCTGCAGGGACTTGGCACCAGCAAAACCACCCCGTGAAGGCTGGAGAAGGACCTTGGCAGATTATCCCATGGCTGGGTAACATCAGGGGCTGGATGACAGCAGGAACCGTTATGTTTAACTCCTGTGAATTGCTGGCCACAGCGTCACGAGTGCTGTGGGTAACTGACACCCAGGTGCACATCCACAGCTCACTGACACGGAAATGCCACGGGCAGGTGGCTGGGACACTGCCCCTCCCACTCCCATCCCTCCTCACCCTGCAGCCCATGTTCCCAGCCCTGGCTGGACCCGCCAGACTTCCTGGTAACACGCCTGGATAGCCCGGAGAAACAGCAGGTCTCCACCGGCTTAAGCCAAGCCTGGACCAAGCCTTTACAGTAACCAGGAACAGTGGAAATAAACTGCACTTGGCAGTGCAGGCGAGTTGCAGAGTAGGAAAGTAATAGGTCTGACTCAATGATCTCAACGGTTTTTTCCAACCTAATAGATCCTGAGAAAGGGGTGAGCAGCCTGAGGTCCGGGGACAGGCACCGCGTCAGCCCAGCCCCGCGCCCTGTCCCCACAGTGCCACTGGCCTCGGCAGGACCTTGGCAGGGTCCAGAGCAGGGGAGTCTGGCAGAGCCAGCTCTACCTGAGAGGGGCTCCTGGGCCCCCACAGCTCTTCAGCTCAGGCTGCCAGCTGCTCCAAGCCACTCCCATCCACCAGCAGAACCAACCTGAGATTTACTCCAAAGCACAGAGCAGCAAAGCCAGCACAGGCCACCAACTTAAAACTATTTCAACAGGTCTGTCTTCCTAAAGTGACCTGCACAAACTGTGGGACACACAGGCACAGTGACAAACCACAGAAAGGGCAAACACACCGACTGAGATGAGGACTGTGCTGCTGTTAAACATTTCCTTTGAATATCTGATCTATAAATGTGATGTTCCCTATTATGAAGAGAAACTATTTACAAGAGCATGTAATGACAAGACAAGGGGGAATGGCTTCAAACTGAAAGAAAGTAGGTTTAGATTAGGTATTAGGAAAAAATTCCTTACTGTGAGCTTGCTGAGGCACTGGAGCAGGTTGCACAGACAGGTTGTGAATGCCCCATTCCCTGGAAGTGTTCAAGGCAGGTTGGATGGGGCTCTGAGCAACCTGGTCTAGTGGAAGGTGTCCCTGCCCATGGCAGGGAGGTTGGAATGAGGTGATCTTTGAAGTCCCTTCCAACCCAGACACCATTCTATGTTTCTATATAAACATATATGAAATGTCTACGTATATTGCAAACACAAACAAGCACCGTCAACGTTGATATGTGCACTCAAGTCACAGGGTAGCTGTAAAAAGGCACTAAACCATGTTAAATTCAACCTTGAGGCTAAACAAGCCGGGGACAGGAACACAAGGTGGATTTTCGCTGTAGATCATTGGATAAAGAGAAGATAATACGGGTACCACAGAGGACTGAGAACTGCATGGGATCTGTCCCTTGTTTTGGGAGGGAAAAAATGAGCAAATACCACAGGAATCATAGACAAGGCCATACAGACACAGCACATGGAGTGTGCAGGAGAGCCAAGTGAAGGACAGATTGTGACACTGAATATAAATAAATTCATTCCTAGATTTTTGAGTTCCCTTGATTTTATTCTGAAAGTCTACTGAAAAGTGATTGGTGCTTGCCTGTCTCCCAGGGCAAAGATTTTCTGAGTGAGAAGCCTTGAGAAGGGTCATTCGGTGAACGAGCTTTTCCTAGTTTATTTCCTGCAGGGCAAAGTAGAAATGGGGGGCAGGGAAGGAAGAAAAATACTCCTGCTCCTCTACCCTCCATACCTATGCATGGTACATTTAAACATTGATCTGTCTCCAAACAGGAACTTAAACTAGAATACCCTAAACACAGCCAGGCTCCTCATACTGTTTAGGAGTGAGTCTCAAACAACTCTGAATACTCAAAATATCATTTGTCCAAATCTGGGCCAGCTTTAAAGCGACACAACAAACTCCAATGGTGACAGGGCTGCCCCTTCCAGATTACCAACATGTCCTTCAAAGAAGCATAAAAATATTTCCCTAACCTCACTTAGTGACCAGCAACTTTTATTTTTTTTTCCCTTAAACAGGCATGTGAGAAGTTCTCCTGGAGAATCCACACTTCTCCCACCTGTGCCTGCGAACTTGGCTTGCAGGGTTGGTAAATTACATTTACACGGCACTAGGCACAGCTGGGCTCTGGTGCTGCTGTACCAGCTGAGGGATTATGCACCCAAGAGGTATCTATCCACCTGAACTAGGCTGTGAGGCTTTCCAGCCTATTCTATTTCCAGCCTATCCAACCCTGCTACTTACCCCAGCACAGGACTCCCAAATGCCAAAGGCAGAGCTAAATATATCCCTCACTGCTCTGCTGCAGCTCAGCGAAGCACATTGGGCTATCCTGAATGATAAAGACTTTCCAAAAGCTGGTGGGGTTTTTTTCTCCACTACAAAGACACTGTGTTGTGCTTGCATAAGCAAGCAAAAGGAGCAATTCATTCATGATGGGGAGAGCTGGCTCTCTCACTCTCTGATCTTTAAGCCAGAGGCTGAAAATGCTTGGGATGTTTAGTGGGAAAAGAGAAAAAAAAAAAAGAAAAAAAAACAGCAGAGGGACAAAAGGAGTCAAAACCTGTCTGCTTGATTAAGGAGCGCCATTGATAATCTCCAAGGCAGCATCCTTCCCTTTCCCTGCACAGAAAGGGGAGAACAATTGCAGTTCTCAGGGTCTGAAAGGGCCCATCTTGCCCTCCCCGGGAGGCAGCGAAGCGTTTCCGGGCTCCACATCCCACATCAGCCGGAGGACCCCGGCTGGCTCCTGGCAGCTCCCAGCTCCTCCTCACCCCCAAGCAATGGAAGGAGCAGGAGCCCGGGGGTGCACACCTTCCCCAGAGAGCGGGCAGGGCTGTCCCTGTGCCCTCCGCCCTTCCATCCAGAGGTGTGCCACGTCCCGCCGGGCTGAAGCTCAGTGGCAGCACAAAGGAGACTCTGCACACAGGTGCATCCCATTGGCAAAGGACATGCGGATGCATGAGGGGGGCTGGAGTGTGCACACACAATTAGTACAGAAAAAGTGGGTGCTTTTTCTCCTTTAACATTTGTAAACTTCCTTTAAAACCTCTCGGATTAAAGACATGCAGTGTATATGGAAATTTAGGACCCAAACCCCATTAACAGGAACATGATGGTGCAGAAATTCCTTTCTAGTTCCAGGTGACCTGCAGTTCAGAAAAAGGGAACCTGATCTGGCCTGAGGAGGTCATTCCAAGTGACTCTTAAAAGCTGTTTTTAACCAAGAGATTTAAGACTCATCACTAAGCCTAAGTTTTACAGATAGCACATGGCATTCAAATCTAAACTGGTGACAACTCTGTAGTGAAGCATAGAGATTCCTCCCCATGAGAGAGATGCAAACGACTCCTATAATTAACGTATTAGCAATTCTATTAAGTCATCTATACCTAACAATAACACTTGCAAGAAACAGAAATAGTTACAACACAGCTTTTTCCTAAGGAGTCGAGTGCTCTGGAGTCAGTGGATTCTTGACATTGCAACATCCCTGTTCATAGCTGGGGTAAAGGTTGGTGAGCAATGAAGTGTTAAGCATCCCATCCCATCCCGTCTGTGGAGCTTGGCAGACACACTGCACTGAGCCCTGCCAAGATCAAACGCCATGCCAGCACTTCCAGCACAATACCAGAAAGGAATCTGAGATCACTGTTAAAAACTTTGTAATTTTTAACCCTTACTAGTCACGGTCAGAAAAGCACATGTGGTACAGAGTACGTTATTTCAGCCCACAGGTAAATATAAAGGAAGGTGGAGATTGAAAATTATAATTTAGCAGCAGTGCTGCACAAGCTGTAATGTAAAATGAGCTGCTGCACATTTGGCTCGACTCGGCAACATTTGGCTCATTATATCCAAAAGATACTCCCTGTTTTAAGAAAACGAGGCATTAACAGTGTGACAGACTTACAAAAGCTTCACTGCAAGTCACTAGGGGTAAACTTTTCATCTGGGCTTTTTGCTTTCATTTCAAGGCTCCTCTACAGGATGTGAAGGTGGGCTTTACACACACACCAGCACCTATTGACAGAGCATCTTCATATGGCATTTCAGCACACGTCTTTTAATAAAAGCACACCAGAAAGACTGATGTAAGACAGACACCATGTCAGTAGAACAGCACATCCTTTGCTAGAAGGCTGCTTCTATCTAATTATGGTAATCCAGGCCATCCCCTCCCCCAGTGCTGTGCTGTTTGTGTTTATTTTCCTTGAAGGAGAAGAGAGATAAAGCAGAACAGAAGCTTTCTCCAGCCACTATCAGCTCCTTCCTGAGCTGGATTTCAGCTCGGGGCAAGGAGAGATTTAGAAGCCTTTTCCATCTCCAGAATTTTGCAGCCTAATTTAACATTGCAATTCCTGCTGGGACCGTTGTGTGCAACAAACAAAACAAGATACAGTGGATACACGCACCTCCAGGTTATGTATCAGGAGATGCAATTTCAGCGTAAGTTGCCAAACCCACCCAAAGTAGGTTTACTTGGGCTGTCTTGAGGTCAAAAGCAGCCAGTCCATGGCATCGGCAGCTTCAGTTCAGTCCCTACACTCCTGCTCGCAGTCTCAGGTACTACACCTCATGGCCAGTCTGCATCTGCCACTGGTACCCTCACCTGCTCCTCAAAACCAGCACTGATAAACCTGAATTAAGAGATGTCCCAGTATAAAAATTCCTCAGAGACAAGTTTGGCAGCTCAGTAACCTGCTAATGCTATGAGCGACTTTCTGAGGGGTGAAACATGAAAACAAAGACAGGAATTGGTTTATCCCTCTACCGAGTTGGAGAGATTAAAATGAAACACCGGTGCCTTCGTGGCCCTCCTTCCAAGCTACCAATGGAAGTGTTTGTTTGAACACAGAAGTGTGGTTATGGCAGCCCCGGGGCTGCTCCTGAGGCACAGCCGGGATCCGCGTTCTCGGAAATGCCACCACCGAGCCACAGCTCAGCTCCAGCGCTGGAGGAAGTGGGGGAAGGTGCAGATAAGGGCAACTGTTGCCCTCAGAGTGCAGCAGGTGAAACATCAACCCGACAGAAAGCAGAACAGGCTCCAGTCTGTGATCTGAGCCACGTCACCTTCCCTGGGCTGAAGGCGCTCATGGAGCTGGGAACACGCCTGCACACGTGCACTCAGCCACGGCAATGCCCCTGCCCCAGCACAGGCTGTGCCACAGAAACAGGGTCATGGAATTACCCAAGTGAGCTCTTTATGCCCATTTTCCAATTTTTATTCAACAAAGTCATGCATATTAGAGACTCTATAAAATTTGATTAATTTGCTTAAGATGTTTAACTAAAAAAAGAACAATCCAGAAGACAATGAATTCCAGCTAAATGTAGCTTCTTGCAGTTGGTGAGCCCTTTTTATAGCACTGTATATACTGTATCCATCTCTGGCAGCAATCACAGAACAGGGAACAGAGGAGTTGAAAGCCTCAGGATTGTGCATGCGTAATTAGATGAGACACTTCCTTCACGAGGGTAATGTGAAACAGAAGTAACAAAGCAAAACAAGAACAATCCTTTGTGCTGCACACAGATTACATCACGATTCATATGAATTCCTTGCACATTATTCCTTTTGTGTCCTGCACTGATCAAACATTTTTCCTTTTCAAAAAGGCTCCGGACAGTTTCAAAAAGGGTTAAAGCGAAAAAGGGAGGGGGAAAAAAAGTCCTTGTTAAAGAATGCAGCCCTGCAAATGAAACTGAAAGCCTCGGTACATGCACATGGCCGCAACAGCTAAAAAACAACTTATGGCCACAACAGCTAAAAAACAACTCATCACCTGGATAAAAACTTGAAACCCAGAGTTTGACGCGTTTTAACAAATGTGTTCAATGTTTCTACTCGGCTGAAAGAAAATCAGTTGCAAAATGCACACTGAAAGCAAACAGTGAATTTTGATGATTTAAGGATACTGAAATCTGTACCTCTACTTAAAAAAAAAAAGACAGATGTTCCAGGAATACTATGGCATTCTACAATTCCTTT
>VZTG01001729.1:231968-252053 GCA_013397845.1 Melanocharis versteri
TTTTTAAATTAAAAAAAAAAAAAAAAAAAAAAAAAAAAAAAACCCGCAGCAAAAATAGCCCTGCTTCTTTTCAAGTCACTCCTCGAAATAGCCTGCACTATTAAAACGAAAACCCCTTAAAACGAAAGCAGCGCGAGCCCACGCCCGGCAGCTGAGCGGAAGCGGGGGGAGGCAGCGGCAGCCGCCCGCTCCNGCCAGGCGCGGGGGGCAGCTTGTGCTTAACGGGATCGCTTCCCTCCTCTCCCCCCCTCCGCCAAATGCCGGTTCGTGTGTACCGACATCTCCATAAAATGGCTGCCACGTCAGGCGAGGGTGTTGTGCTGTGAAAAGCCCTGCGCTGGGAGGTGGCTGCTGAGCAAAAACACGCCATTTCAGACCTCGGAACTCCAGCTCTGCACAGAAAATGGCCTGGGAGCTAACCCTCCGCAACCTATTTTTCCCCCAAAAAAAGATGTTTTAATGCTAGAGAAGCCCAATGCTGGATACAGACACAAGGGCTTGTCCAGCCTTGCAGGGTCTGCAGCTCAAATCCTTCCCACGCCGGGTATTTCAAAGATGGGAGAGCAACTGCAACAGATACAGGCCAAGGGAAAAGAAAACTACGTATCCCACGCCTGTTACTTGCTATCCCTTCAAAACTCACTCCAGGGCATCAGGGGGGGCCCAGCCTGCCTCTGGCCTCTGTGCTTCCCATGAGGGCCGACCATGGATGTACCTTCACACTACCTGCCTTTCAAACATGCAGCACAGAAGATGCTAGAAAAGACAGCAGATTGTGTTCAATTGTTTATGTAAATCCCAGGCACACAGGTGGGGGTCAGCAGAAACGGCAGCAGACCCAGAGCAACTTTTACCCCGTTGAGTGAAGTTGCATGAAATCACTCAGCTCCTAGTTCCGCTTACTGTCAAAGCACAAAGGGCAGGTGTTGCTGGGCACCTGGAAAGGCAGGAGGACAACCCTCAGCTTACAAACTGCAAAGAGTTAACACCAGCTCTCTCCCCAAGAATAATCATCTGCCCTGGGACAATTCTCAGGCATTTTTGTTTATTCAGCACAGGCCTTTGTATTTCCTTAGAACTGGGAAGGTGGGAGTCAATTCCTCAGTTAGGACACTAGAGTGGTGTACAAAAACTGTATTTTTCTTCCACTCTAACACCCTTCCCCAGCCCAGGTGAACGGCACCGGCCACAGCCACCTCCTCCACACCCAGGGCTCCCACCAGGACTGTGCAACTTCCACCTTCAGGTACTTCCCACGGATGCCAAGCTGGTCTCAGCAGCACACGAAGTGCAGACACCAGTGCATTTCTGAGTTACAATACAGCAAAGTGGTGGCTTTACTTCCTAGAAATCATTTCCCCTACTTCAGGTCAACCTCAGGAAGTAAAGCCCATTTTATGACATTGAGCTGACTCACAGCTCACAAATAAGCTCAACAGGGTTCACTTGCAAATATCCTGTGCTCAATTGTTCCCACACTTCAGGTGTGTTGGTGTCACACACAGCAGGTTTATTTTGAGGAAAAAAAGATGTGAAGGGGAAGAAGGGTAACCTCACACAGCAGGTGTTAAATGTAAATGGATCAATTATGATAAATAACCTTTCAATGAAAACCCCAAAAGCACACGACACACTATGCAAATCTCATACCCCTAAGGACAAAACCCCCTGTGGGACTCCTACTACATGGCTCAGATTTTAGCTCCTATTCTTTTCCAACACAGATAAAATACTTTCAATTTCCTCAACAAATTATGTCTATTGCTGCTCTCATTGATAATCTCCACTTTAAAAAAGTGGAGAAAACTGAAAAATACAGATATAAACTGAAAAATATTTTTTACAAATGATGACTTTTTACATAATATTTTGTGTGCAGCATTTACAGTATAGAAAGCACAGTATGAAAATCTGTTGTGTTTTTAAACTGCATTATTAGAAAAGCCCTGTTTAAGTGCTTCAACAATCCCTGAGGCTGATTTAGTTAATAATAATTTCAAATTATACAAACTTACCCATATTTATTTTAGAATTTAAAATTTGACTGCAATTTTAATACATCCATAACACCATCCAAGTTTATAATAGAAGGTTACAGTAATTTGATAATATATATATTCCCCCACTATTTGAAGTTCGTGTGCTTAAGGAAGGTTAAATACTGGACATCAAGAATACTATTCAAACACCTGAACATCACATAGAGCACATGTGGTACAACAGACAGTTCAGAGTTCTTTTTTATTAATGTTGGTTAAAAATGCAGGAAGACAACACCAGAGAAAAAGAAACAGGCCAAGATTCAACTGAAATTAACAAAATTCAAAACTCAGTAATATTTACAAACTAAAAACCAAAAATGCATATAGTTTAATTCCCAATTTCTGGAAGAGCCGACCCTTTAAATACAAAATGAGCGATTTGATAATTGTACTTCTGCATTCCCAGCAAACAAACATTTTCAGTATTTCATACTTGTCCCACATCAAGGTTAAGGTTATAAAAATCTGTAAAGAATCTCATTACTTGACAAAAGTAAATAAAAATCCTCTGAGCAAAAATATGTTAAACAAAACAAGCAAAGCATTTGGTGCCTCTTGTTAACAGTCCCAGTGTATATTTTATGATACAAAATGCCATCACCAGCAGGACAAAGTCTGGTTAAATTGTATAAAAACATTCTAAAATACCTCAACAGAATCAAAGTTCTACAAGCTCAAATAAAATTTGAAGTAAGAGGTATCCGACAAACAGGCACTTTCCAGTTTATATTTTAAAATAAGCTTTTTTTCATTCATGTAACTTTTTCTTGTGCCTATTTACTATAATTTACTACTACACCAGGCTTCTGTATGGCCCTCAGTTAAAGTTTAGACTTCTGAGATTCTTCAAAGAAAAATTTGCCTTGTATGTAAAATGGTGCAATGCAGCAATGGCTAAACCGACAAGGTCATTTTTCACAGCACAAAAAACCTAAAAACTGAAATTCAAAAGCTGGAAAAACATCATACAGGGGCAAGGGCTGCCCTGAATAAAGGTACAGTACCTTTTGCCTAGGACATGGGCCCTTAAGTCACAACACAACTTTCAGAAATTGCTACCAAAAAAAATTAGGGTGTGGCATGCTAACAATCTCAAGGTCATTCCTTAAAAAGGAAGCAAAATCAGTAAAATGTTTTCTATTAAGCACTGGCAGTAACCCAAGGCTGTCAAAGTAAACAGGGTATTCACAGGTTTTACAAAAAAAAAAAAAAAGAAAGTTGATAGGTCATACCTCGATGCATTGCTGTGGACTGAACCCTCCTCTCCTTGGCTTTTGTCCTTATTTCTCATCATCTTTTTATTCTTAAATATTAAAAGGGGGTCAGGGGTGTCTGTTTGCTTTGAAGTCCTGTGCCCAGGTATTTACTGTCAAAAGTTGAAAGAAAGGTAAGGTCCCAGTTCGTTTCACTGGCTTTCATTATCAGGAACAAAGTCCTGACGCTGCAATGATATTGTTATAACAATACACAACACTGATCAACACGGCAAACCGGAGATTTAAAACAAATAATCATTTTTACAAGAAAAATCCGAGAATAAACACAGGAGAGGAGCATCCTGCAAACTTTCCCAAAGTAACACTGGATGCAAATAATCTCTGTATCTTATTGCGTCATCTCAATACAGCACAAATCAGTCGAAAATCAAAGTATTCAAAACGGCAGAAATCTAAAAATTATTATTATTAATTGCTCACCTACCTGATCCATGCACCGCCGCCAGGACCAAGTCGATATTAGTTTCGGGTAGTGGAAAAACATTAGATCCAAAATATTTAGAATTATACCGATAAAATACAAATTTCAGAAAATGAAAAAAAAATATATATTCTAATCCCAAAAATATGCTGCCGATAAAGCAAAAGAAGCGGTAATTAGTACAAAAATGTCCGGGGGAAAAAGCTCATTAGGAGAGCGCACAAAAATGGAGGTACGCCATGGCTTCTAAGCTGGAAAAACAACGACCTGGGCTCTCTCCACGGCTTCTTCTTTCCAGCAAGGCACGAAAAGGGAGCCCTCAAAAGCTGCTTTTCTGCCCGAAAAAGGTCCGCTCGGCCCCCGATTAGTGCCTAGGAGAGGCAAGGGGCTGTGGGGGCCCCCTGAGGCTGCCCGAAAGTTAGGGAAAGTTGCGTAAAGTGTTGGGGAAGGCACGGAGCTGAGCGCGCTCTCTCTAAGGCACAGCCGCCATCTAGAGCTCCTTCCCAGCTCTGAGCCCTGCCTTTGATTGACACTCTCTACATTTACCCCACAACTCAGGTGATGTACCATAGACCCACCCCTTCATTTCTACCAAAAAAAGAGAGAGCCTCCACCTAAAGGGTGCCTGCTACCCCACAGCCCTGGCTCCTTCCAACTACCCCAGCTCAAGGGGCACCTTAACCCCATGTGGCTCAGGCACCCTTTGGAAGCCAGAAAGAAATGGAATTTGTGCCTTTTGTTTTAAAGATTTGCTAAATATTTCAGTGCCTGGGCTAAAATTACTTCCTCCCTGGACAGGAAGTGGTGCTGTTACAAGCCATTTTGAAGGCATGGAAGTGGAGCTCACAGCTATGCAGGCAGCAACAGCCCAGCCTGGGGGTCACCCCACCCAAGGGGCAGCTTCCCCCCAGCTCAGTGGCAGAATCCCCAGACAACAGCTGTCCCCTTTGTCCCCCAGTGCTGGCACTGGCAGGGGGGAACAGGAGCATCAGCTGCTCCCCAGCCAACCCCACAGAGCTGAGACTGCCCTCCAGCTCCACAGCGCCTCCCTAGTGGTTTCCCCCAACAACTCAAATCCAACAGCCACACCATTTCCATCAGCTACGCCAAGGCACTACAGTCCAGTCAGTCCAACACCATCAAACTGCTTATTTCTAACACACTTTCTTAACCCATTCATGGTCATTAACAGATTTTAACACAATAAATTAATTTTAAAGCTTCACAATAGCCAAGCTGCAGAACTGCAAATCAATCAATGGACATCGCCAACACAACATCCTGGAATTGAAAGGATGTATCACCAAGGGAATGGAGGTGATCCAAGTATCCCCCAACCACTTGATTCTGACTACCAGTTGTCTTCCACGAGCAAAACCAACTCCTTAAAGCACAAGGACATCTTGCATATTCATAAGCATCACAACAAGACAGAACCAACAGCCACTGGGGGACCACTGGAGGACAAAGGGGCAATGGGCTAGTTTGGGGTTCTATGGGAACATCCATGGCACAGCATTCCAACAGCCCAAAACCATTGGCTTCGACCAGCAGAACCAACACCATCCCCTTTAATTCCTCCACAGACCTGCCATTCATCTCCTACAGCCATCTATCCTCTTGCCACAAGGGGCTTCATTAGGAACTCTCCAATGCCACAAGCCATTTTAAAAAATTCCACTTTACCAATTATTCACAGAAGACTCCTTGCACCTCGACTGCAAGAACTGAAAAAGCCACAATGCAAGACCATTCCAAGCATTTTTGGGTAACACTATGGAAATCCACTTATTTGAATGAGAAACCCTTCAGGTTGGTCCTAGTATCCAACTCCACCATAAAAACACATGGCAAAACCAAACTGGGGCAAGCGCATACCACCAAAATGGCTTGATGGAATAGGTATGAACAACTCATCATGGCAAAAATGGGTATTTCCAAAAAAAGTCTGAGCAAGGCAACTGGTTAAACACAGACAATGAACAGGATTTTGTTTGGGTTTTCACAGATAATACCAAGGTTATCTCAGCACCAGGTTTATCATCTTGGCCCTCCAGCACAAAACAAAGACAACTTTGAGTTTCAGGTGAAACATATGGAGAAGAAATGGCTACAGTTAAATTATCAGATCCACCAGAAACCTGTAAGGAAATCATGACTTCGAATACTAGAACCATTTTAAAATTCAATTGCAAAGGTTAACATGTCATCTGTAGCAATATCAAAAATAACTCAGTTTTTTCTCACCAAACACATGGCACAGTATCGCGACACTAAAGCTACATGCAAGAGCAGTGAAGCAGATTGGACACTTGCACAGAACAATTTTAAGACCAAAGAGACTGTTCAGGAAGTCTGTAGTCCAGGAAATCTGTTGAAAAGTTTCTGTACCCACACACAACCCAAGAACATACCTAAAAAAGTTACACAAAACATTCAAGTACTCCTTTATTGTCATATTTTCTCAGCCTTCAATTGGTATCAATTCCATCTTAAAATAACTTCACAAAGTTCAGCAGTAGTGCCCTGACAATAGGCCAAGTACTGAAAACCCCTCATATTAAGCACCTGAATGAACAAGCCAGTGAATAAAAATTCATTGGAAGTCATGGCAAAGTGAACATAATTTGCAAATGAAAACCACATTTGAAATCAAGTACAGCACAAAATTTTACCTCGCCTTCAGTACTCAGCTGAAGTATTTCTCAGTTTAATAGCAACCAAAAATGTAACCTACTTCAATATCAACACAATAAAAAATATTCAGCCAGAAAGGACAAACACAAAGTGTGAAATAAACCAAAACCTTTTATTTAAAGTCACTTTAAAAATTACATTTTCTGAAAAGGGGTAGCAACAGATCTTTTACCAAATTAATTTGCCTGTCATGCAAACACAACCCAAAAGGAAATTTTGCCACCCAGTCCTCAAACAAATCCATCATTGGATAGTCACTGATTAATTCAAATGCAAAGTCCATTTTGATAGGATGATCACAACCCAGATCTTCTCTGGTTTAATAACATGAGAGTCCACGTTTTAACATCCTTTTCTTGGACAGACATCCCAGCACTCATGCATTAGTCCATTTCCTCAACCTCTCAATCCCCAGTGGAACTGCCATCTTGGTGTCTCATTCGTAGACTCCTTTTGACACTCTTCATCTGAATGGATTCTTTATGAAAAATTAGAAGAAAAATGCTGTTGGAATACACATCATAGCTTTAAACTAAGACATTCAACTACTGTACCTTGAAGATAATTTAAACATGTAACTGATTCTTCATTCCATGTAACACAGTCCACAATATCTACTTTTATCAGAAACAATGTCAAATATTCAATTCAAGAATCGAAAATAGAAAGTTTAACCAAAACTATAAAAAAATGGGAGAAATTATTAGAAGTCCAAGAACCCTTTCAAGATCCATTAATTCCATTTGAAATTTCTTCACAGTGTTAAACCACTAGAGAAATCTGTGGTGGGAAATCTAAGAAATTTGCTCTTGCAACCATTTTCGTTGCACTGGCCCATCCCCTGAAGCTGACATTGCTTAGTAGAACACCAAGGTTCTTGTAACAAGCCAAAATTTTTAAGTACTGTCCAAGCTCCTTTCTTTGAAGACACAGATCCATCAAAACCAATGAAAACTGGTTTCTTATAGACAGATGGTGACTGGACACAAGACATTCCACCATCTTAACCCAGTTTTCCAGCTCATGAAAGATGTACAATGCAACAGCAAACACACTTACAAGCAAATGGAATGACTGGTTTAGTTACTGGTGGGAAAGGACACATCAGAAATCAGATGAAAATGGTCACAAGTCACACTAGCTGCCTTTAGCAAGGCTCCTGATCCATATTCTGACTGCACTCATCATGTAACAGCAACCAAGCCCACAGGTGAGTGACAAACCAAACTGAGCAAACAACATCCACATGGATAAATACAAACCCAATGGTCCCATCCTCCTATCTTCTTCCAAGAAATATAAGCTCAATTTATTTCAAGAAAAACCCAACTCCTTCTCACATGCAAAACTCAAGTACAGGAAGTTACTAAGTGTTAAGAACATCATTTTGAAACCAATGCTGACTGTAGGGCTGACATGCAAAAAGGGTTTTTAAATGTCTTCATGATTTTGAGTACCTACACTCCAACATCAATCTATTCTTTTGAATATGTATAGGTTTAACCTCATTTTAGTCTGAAAGCCAACTTCACCACCACTCTGCTCCTTGATCATCCTGGGCAGATTCTGACAAGAGATGCAGAAATTACCCACAGCCCAGCAAAAACCAGTGGGGCCATCTAGTGGTCTCTGCCTCGGCATCCCAGCTTCTCCAGTTGAGACTGGGGAAATCTCAAAATAACCAGTTATGGCAAAGCAAAGAGCACTGGAAGCAGTGCAATAAGCCCCAGTCTGACTTTCACAAGTACCCATGTGTCCTGTTTCATGCTGTTCTATAGACTTCCTTGTTTTAAATACAATGGGAAAGTACTGCACTCAGAAGTGGAATACGGGACCTGGTAATTTCACTTTGCACTGTGAAATGTGCATAGCTGCTGGAGTATTCAACCCCAGGACATTCATGTTTTCAGAAACTGAACTTTCAAGTTTAAAGAAATGCTCTCTTTCAAACATTCAATTCATCCTCAGTTAAGACAAGGTATTAAATATTTTGAAAGGTATTTTTCCCTCACACTAAGCTGGTTTTGGGGTTGCTTTGGTTTGTTGGGTTTTTTTCCAGTTCTCACTAACCTAATTTCAAATCGATTTAGGCATTTGAAGATGAATTAAAATTTTGAATATTTTTTCATGTTAATGCCTTGACCGAGGTATCAAAACATGAAAAAAATAACCACCACAGAGTTGTCCATTATCGTCACAATCCAACACTCAAAAGTACTAACATGCGTACGGTGGAAACCCCATAAATAAGACCATTGAAATAATTTTTAGTTATTTTTAATAAGCTTAACAGACAGAAATCCAATTACTGACATCAACTTTCCCCACCTCTAAAAAAACGTAATTTAGTTATATATTAATCACCCTTAAAAGGCTCTTTCCAGTTGAGTCAGCCCTCTGCCTTGGACACTCAAAGGACCTGCCAAAAGCAATTCCAGGGCAAATTTCCCTACTAGGTTCACCTACGTTGGGTTGGACCAAGAACTGTGCAAGTAACCCCATGATGTTCATCTTAAACTCTTCTCTAAACCTTGCAAAATAATTAGCAGTAAACAGAACTGATGAGGTGTTATAATCAAGAACACATTCTTGTCCTCCAAGTTATTATACATCAAAAAGATGCCATAGGAATGGCCAAAATATTAATAGCAGCCTCTACACTTGTGAAATCTACGTTTGCTTTAAAAGATTTCACAGCCTTTGTTTACTTATGAATTAAGGCACATTTTACTAAGAAATTTCAATAATGTTAAAAAATACACTTCTCCATGAAGACATATGCAGTGATCCTACACTTGAGGTAGATACTGAAAAATCAATTTTTTTTCCTAGGTGACATGAATCTACCATTCCTTCTGTAAAATGAATTAGGCATCTGCCCATTTTTCAAGCTTCTGTTTTCTACTAGTTACTGGTTTAGTTTCCAAGCCCTGTATTTTCCTCACGATAAATCAGGGACCTGAGTAATCCTGTAATACTGACAAAGTTTCCTTCAAACCACTGGCAACATGTTGACACTCCATGCCATCCATTCCCGACCTGCCTAAAGGTTCAAGGCAACAATTACAAAACATCTGAGTTTACAACGTTTTCCTCCTCAGCTTTTTTGCAATTACTTGTTGCTGTATTGAAAGATCACAGCAATAGAAGACATCCCTTATGGCCAAAACACATGGCTTCAGCCATTTCAGGTCCACTGTAACCCTGCATTCCTTAAAGTGTGAGACTGAAGCCCAACACATACAACGCCTGTGCAGAAGACACCAACACATTTACAAACTCTTCCAGAATGAAATCTGAGACTTAAACTTAACCGAGGTGACCTACTTGGGAAGAGAATTCACCCCAACAGAGGGAGCTGAATGGACAGAATGAGGTTCTGAGCAAACCAAACCTCAAGTTCTAAACTTCAAAGTTCATTAAAACAAGGCTTTATTCTCAACGACATCCCTGGAAACTTTTACACTGGAGGAAAGAAGTGTCCTTTATTGGCAGCTAAGTCCATTATGTTATTCTGTACCATCTTTAGCAGGACCTAAGTGCTCTGGACAACCCTAAATCTGCTTTTACCACCACTAGGTGTTCCTTAAGCAGAGCAATAAAAGCACAACTCATGTAGGTTTGGGTATTTTTAGGTAAGAAAGGCTATTTGCCAGGTTTGTCAGATTTCAAGGTTAATTCCAGGTAAGATGTGACTTTATGCACAAATGCACTCTTTTGTGGGTATTATTTTGAAATAATACATTTTATTGCATTAAGCAAAGTATGCCAACTTTAATAAAGCTCCTGGTGTTTTCAAGTATTTTCTCTCTTCTCTTAAAAAAAAGAGTTAAAAATAAAAATCAGTGCTTCAACTAAACACCATGTTAACCAGAGAATGCAACACCAGATCTTTCAAGTCCCAAACATTTGAATGCTTTCACAACTGCTTTTTGAAGCAACTTCTTTTGTAGACAACTGTTTCAATTACATCAATTAGGGGTTTCACATTCACCTCTTCCTTTAGGTAAGGATTGTAAACCAGAAAAGGATGGAAGAATTATTCAGTGTGTAACTGAAAAGCCAAAGTTCTACTCAAGAAGCCTGATCTGACAATAGCTAATTTACAACCCAATGAAAAAACAAAAATGCACACAGAAAGATGTAGGAATCACATGAAGATTAATATTAAAACGGAACATGAGTCACATGTTTAGAGATTCTAGCAGGTGACTGGGGCTAGGAAGGCATCAGTGGATAGCATAGGAAGAGTTTTGAGGAAGAGCCGGAGAAGAAACATATCAAGAAACAAGTTCGACACACACCTGCAGTGGGAAAAATAGCTTAAGACTTCTGAAAGAACAAAGTAATAACACTTACAGACCAGAGGAGTAGAAGAGATTAAATACTTATTGAAACTGAGCTTGTGTACACACATTAAAAACTTAATTCATCAAATTCCATTAACTCTTTCGCTATTTCTTTTTCTACCTCTTTTGCTTCAGGATTGAAAACTCAAGTGATAAAATTGGTCCAAAATGAAACGGACCCAGAAGCAGGAGGAGGCCAGACTAACACAGCCTGGCAAGGTTTGCACCTTACCCCCACAAACTCCTTTTCCCTTTCAGAAGGACTCTACATTAGTGTCCACACCATGGAGTGGATGAGAAGCACAGCACCTTGGAGTACAAAACCAGCTTCTCTCCCAGCACCTGAGGCAGTGCAGAAGGCAGTGGCTGCTGGAAGGCTCTGCTAACAAACACAGCCAAAGGACAGCTAAAATTCACTGTCATCTAGCCACTACAACGAGTGGATTTGCATCTTGGAACAACATTTTCCCAAGCTATCTGAAGCCTAAGGAAGGCCTTGCTCAATCAGGTAGCATGTCAGACTAAAAGAAGTAGCTCCAAGAAACTGTCTCTTAAAGAAAAGCATATATTCCAAAGCACAGTGCTACAGGAATAGAGCTTCCCAGAAAAAAGTTAATCCATGTACACAAAATGCAATGGATGCCCTAATTAAATATGCAGAACCAAGGAGTCTGAATTTTAAGCAGACAGGAAGACAAAAGGACTTGTGTCTTTCCACAGGCAACTCCCAAGAAAGTCACAAAATGTGCCAGAGACAACAAAAGGTCAAGACCAAATTCCTTTTAGTTAAGGGAATGGGAAAAAACTTCTGTCCCTATATTCATCCAGTATAGAATTGAATTAATTTATCTACTCAAGCCTGCCAATTTTATGTTTTGACTATATGAGGAACGATTTCAAGTCTATCAGCTAGCAGTTTAATTTAAAAAAAATACAGGAAACTGTACTGGCATTTATCGTTTTGTGCAAAGCCAGAGCTTTATGAATGAAGAACAGAATAATTGTAGAACAGGAGACAGTAACTGTCTGCTCTAAGGCTCTCACTGATCCTGACAAAAGCATAAGGACAACACAAGATGTTTGTACGGCAAGCTCTTCCTGCTATACTTTCCACACCATTTGTTATCCAAATTGTGCGTAGTACCTCTCTAGAGACAGACATCTGCATACCAGAAACCCTTCTGAACAAGCAAAACTATGATATAGAAGTTCTCAGTGAAATCTGGAGTCAAATCACGGAAGCCCCCAGAACTACAATCAGATCTGAAAGCTGTTCTGCAGTCAGGGAGAGAGCACTATCCAAGTCTTGCTCACTTCCTCAGAGCCCAGCAGGAATGATCCCGGGGTCCTTTTAACCAAGCTTTTCTGAAACACACATGGCCACACACTAATAAACTTCAGAATGTATTCAGCCAAAACCTTCAGACACTTAAACATTATAGCCATGTGAGGTTGCTGGGGTTTTTTTAAAGCTAAAAAGTAAATGTTATTAGGAATAACAACTTACCAGTGCTTCAACCAAGAGCAGCTATTTTGCTTACAGTGAGTAAATCAATTCCTCAACACATCTGTAGGAAAAATGGGATATTAAAACACTTGAATTAAAATAAATTAAAATATAAAAGAGATCTAGACCCTAAGGTCTACAAGACCAAGCATTAGCTTCTATTACAAAAGCCCTCATATGAGAAAAAAACAAAAAACCCCAAGCATTCCCAGCTCACAGCACGTACTACAGAAGTTATTTTTATATAAAAAAAAAATTAAAGTATCACTAAGGAACCTGTTATTAAAGAACCTGAAAACAACCCAAGAAATTCAGACCCAATCCTGTCCACAAATCCACTGAGAAAAAACAACAAAAAATATATTCTTTGAAGTTTTTGAAAAAGATCGATCTGGCACCAAGTGGAAGCATGCTTAAGCAAACTGACTTGCCCTTCACAAAAGAAAATAAAATGCTCTTTTTATTGAGAGGAGGTATTAGCTGGATGCGGGGCAATTATGTAACACATTTATGTGGAACAAACAATCTACTCTATCTCAAAGTTACTCATATATGGGGGCAAGGTCCAAATGTGGAAATCTGACTTCGAAAATGCCTGTTGGCAACCTGTATCAATACATTTTTAATCACAGTTACGTTAAGGTAGCAAGATTAAAGTAAGACCTAAAACTCTAAAACAACTCATTAACTCCCTTTTTTTACTGTAAATTTCAACTACATGAAATGAGCCATTCAAGTTAATTCTCCTGACATGTACAACCAAACTGCTTATCTCTCAGAATCTACTTATATTGAAATATAGCCTCAAATACATAAAAATTAATGAACCTATTCAGTAACAGCATACTGTGCAATCCTCCAAATTCTTCTCTTCCATTTGATAGCTACTCAGATGTGTAGAAAGAAAGATTGGATCAACAGGATTGTAATTTCTTTGTTGATGTAATTTACCTGAAACTCTTATTACGGAAAAAGCCTTTAAAAAGGGAAATAATGAAAAAAATATAGCAGAAGACTGCCAGAAGCATGTAGAATATCCTAATGATGTGAAATTTAGAGGTTTAAAAATACATGAGTGGTATTTTAAAATGTATTTAATGTGCACAACCAGCTGCTATTAAATGGAAGCACAGAACTTCTAAGAAGTGCCAATCCACCATTTTAGAAGAAACACAACATGGCTGCTGGATTCTGATCACCCATGAGGCATCAACCAGTCATCCAAGGCATGAAAAATGAACCAGGGACACAGTTACGTAGGCCTTTTGAATCATTTCACTCAAAAAAGGCCACGTAGAAACTACAATCTAATATATGAAGGCAGGTGAAGTTAATGATTGGAAGATTCTTAATTTACAGATCTCAGCCATTTTTAATAATTCATGGCACAGCTACATATCCATCATTGCTTTCAAGTTGGTTTGTGTTTTCTTTAGTTCTAGAGCAAGCACACAGCTGTGGTAGTTTGACAGAAACTTTAATGAAGGTATTTAATATGGCTGTCACCACAAAGCACCTTCCTCTAATGACAGTGCCACAAAGACTCCACCAGAGTTTTGTTCTTCTGACCTCAGCACACTTGTGCAAAAGGAATCTTTTGTTTGTGAGAGTGGTATCATGTAGTAGTAGTGACATTTCTCTTCTTGGAAGTGACTGGATGAACCAACAAGTTTTGTAAAAACAGCACCAGGATGTTGACAGTATATTATATTTCATTCACATGAGTTATTTTTCCACTATTACAGAATATACCACTGTATTTTGAGTTTTTAATTTTAACATCCAAAACACACTCACTCTTAAACTACAGAATATATCACCAAAGCTACAGTTTTATGCCCCAAGCCAGAAATCAGAGCTTGGAAACACAAGACTTGGCTGAAAATCCTTTCATGTTAACAGCTGTATTTCCTGTATCTAATGTCAAAATCTTTTAATCAGACTACTTGCCATAATTGTTGTAGCCTGGGTGATTAAAAAAATCCATCCCCTATTTAAAAATAAACATAAATTTACTTTTTTAAGGTAGCCGAAGAGCTGCGGCTTATTTTTGTTTTAAAGTTACAGACACTTGAGGTACAGTACAGCCTACACCACACAAAACATGCCCGGCCTCCAGGAGTCCATGGCTCCTTCCCCTAAAGACTGGCACTAACCTTCACACAGTGCATCTCCTTTTACAGCAAGAGGCGAGGTCAGACACCCAAAAGCTACCACCCGATATCACATTTTCTCTTGTATTTATTATTTAATTAACAAAATATTTTGGCAAAGATGATGCGTATCACCACAGCAACGTTCTTCCATGTACGCCGTCAATGCTACAAAAATCAATTCCGTAAGAATACTTAATATGGGTTCATATCCCCATAGAAGAACAGCTTCCTCTATTGCAGAGGTCTAGACTCAACCTGAGAGATTCTCCTGACCACCCTCGATCCTCATGAGCACGCTGTAGCGTAGCCATGAACTTGGAGCTTCCCTCAAGTCCCAGCAGTGTGCATCTAACCCACCGACGTCTACTTAACCTAGAGGTGAAGCCACCGCTAGATGAAAACAAGTTGTTCTTGCAAGAAAAGGCAGCTCCAAAGAGCTCACAAAAGGGACAGTTAAAGCTGCTTTAATTGTAATGTCTGTTCAGCACAATCAGCATCAGGACAATACTGGAAAGATGCAAGACTATTAAAATTAAAGTGCTCAATTTCATAGTTATCGTAAAATGCTCCAGTCAGCCAAGATCTGCTCTTGAGCATTGTGTTTTTTAGCTTTTACTTTTCTAATTTTTTAAGAGCACATCAGTTAGAAATTGCAGATTCAGACGTTTCAGAATTTAATTTTAGGAATGTAAGTAGAGTCTGACAGGTTCAATCCCATCACTGTTATCAGACTTTTGTGTGACTCAGGCTGGTCTTGCCTTTATCGTAATAGACTGTACCGTATCTGTGATTTTTGACCCTCTGTATTGAAAATTCACATGGGATTTTAGATATGCCCGTCATTCTTAAGGTATGAGATCATTTTTAACACAAATTTCTAGTTCTCACACTTCCCATCAGACGGTTACACCCTGAAGTTGCAGGAACATACTGACATATCACCTTGCTCGTTAGCTGTGTTTGCTGCAGGACATCCATGATGGTGGCACATGTCCAATATCTATAAATACTGTTTGAACTCTACCTTGCACATCAGCAGTGACTCACTGCAGATAAAGGTTTATTACAACCTGAAGAGACATTTTTGTAAAGCTTCTGGAAAATTGTGTACAATTTCTTTTCTATTAACAGGCTGAAGGCTTCATTCAAGCCAAAAAAGAACAGCTGCACTTAGGTGGGGGTTCACAATTGTATTCTTTGGTTATCATGATAAATTATGTAATTTTAAAAAGCAAATCATCAAGAGTATTTTTGAGAATCCTGATCCATGTGTCCTCATGAAGACGCCTTACGCTTTGAGGTCCTGAGTATGCATCGAAGTACATGAGCATGGGAAGCTGCGAAAAGGAACCAGTTAAGATCGGCAAACAGGATGCCCCACTTTTAATTACAGAGTGGCGAAAGCCTGACTCAAAGGCAACATGTTACTCTGATCCTAAATGCAGAATCTTAAGTGTAAAAACAAATAATAAACATTAAAAAGCTGCTTTGTTTACACTGCAAGGAGGAGAGCAAGATACCTCATAGTAACTGGGTACCGCTTTAGGCTTCTAGAATAAAATTTACACCAAACCCAGAATTTTTAAGTTTATTGCATAAACAATTTCTTGAAAAGGAAAAGCTTGTAAGTGTTCCTTGCTAATGAACCAATACCTTAAACTAAGCAAAAGCATTTCTGAAGTTTGATTAGACAATGTCCTTAGGAGATGACAATCCTTTGGCTTTACCATGTGTCAACATAGTCATCGCAGACGGTTAAAAAGTTGTGCTTATGAGTGACCATAAAAGTCTTCGAAGACGCAGGAGACATTAACACTGCTGCAGTATGTACACACTAACAATTTCCAAATGCACTAGGCTTGAAAGAAAATAAATTCAACAAGGTAAAACACTGAAGCTTAAATATTTAATGTTTATTTTGAAAAACAATTGTTTCCAGGGTAATTAAAAAACAAAAAACACAAACAAAAACCCACAACGCAGTGTAACATACCTGGCACGCACAGTACAGAATTTTGCTCAAGGTCTTTTGCCCAACCAGTCATCTGAATCTTTGGAAGAACAATATCCAGTAATGGCCTTTAAAGGAAAAAAAACAACAAAACCAGGTTTGTCTGAAAACAAGATACAGACAGCTCTTTAAGTCCTAACATTCTTGACTGACAAACTTTCTGAAAACACATAAGGAGATGTTGAATAAATGAAAGTTTTACTGACAGTACAAAACCCATATTCTCTCGTTGTTAAGCACTAGACTCTGGGTCCCCAGAAACAAGAAACAGGCCCCAAAAATCTCCTTCTGTATGAATCCCTGAAGTCTCAGGTTACTACCTTCATATACAAATTCTACAATATCCCCAAACATTAATGCTACAAATCATTAAATACAAAACCTAAGCCACTTTCAAAGTTTAATGCAGGTTTTCACTGGTGAAACGGGACATACAGAACTTCAGTTTAAATGCAAATACTGTCCTTTTCCACCAAATACAACGCATACATATCTGCATCCATGTATTACAAAAATAAGCAATCCACTTATTAAATAGCCTCAGTAAACTGAAATTTATACCCAAGAAGCACATAAACATGACATTATTTGAAGACAGTCTACCTGTAACTGCAAAGAAAAGCTTTTTAGGAGTCCAGACAATTTATAAAATGTGTCCCCTCCATATAAAAATTAGATTTTTTTTCTTCCCATCTGCACAGTAGCAAAAAGGCAAATTCCAGTTTCAAAAAAATAACAAGGAAATGAATATTTTAACACAAGATACAACCATTCTTACCTAAGAAAAATAAGGCATGAACGAACCCTCTGGAAGCCAGTCAGGAAATAAGGTTCTGTTCACGAATTTCTACCTGAAAAAACAAAGTATGGAAATTTTCAGTATTTTGCTTTAGAAAAACAGAACAAGTCATATGCCTGAAATTTATCAATCTTTAGGTAATTATTAAGTCGAGAAAAACTTCTGGTAGCAATAACCACCTTTCGAACTGAACTCTAAAAATAAAAGTATGGGTGGCTGTACATTCCTGGCTGAAGAAAAATCCACTGGAGATGAGTGACTGACACACAACACACATGATCTGTGTTTTTCATTAATAACTGCAGTCTGCTCTTCTGTCTCCCATTACTTGAATTTTTAAATACTTTAAGCTAAAATGCCAATTTAAGAGTTTTTTTACTGAGTAGTTTATCACGTAATATCCCTCAGCCCCTTTACTTTTTTTTCCACCTTAAAGTCCTTAGAAGTAGGCAATGCAAAATTAAATAAAACCTCTACTGATAGCAAGGTTATTTTAAAATGGCTTCTGTCATCAGCTTCTCTGAATTTTAAGTCCTAAGTTACTCCACCTCCCAAAAAAACATATTTTTTGCCCTTCAGAATACAGTTTTAAAACCTTCAGCTTCTTTAACCTTTAATCAGATCTCAAACTATGCTCTTTTAACACAAGGAACACCATATTTGCACTACCTCTAGCCAACTTTTCTTGCCTTTTGTGAAAAGCCGTAACATTTTATTTTACAGCAACTATATTTAACACCAGCACTACTTCATAGTCTAGAAGTGTAGAATCATTCTGTAAATACGCAATTTTAAAAAACATTTTAATGCTGGATTAAAAGATACATAAATTCAAACCCCTACACCTTAAATATAAAAAACCCGCCGCAGAACTATTAAAAAAAACACATTACGAATTACAAGCAATTTATTTTCTGGACAATTACCTGCTATTTTATTCTCAGCTGTCGAAAGAAATCAGTCAAAACTATTAAAAAAATTATCCTGTAGCATACTTAACAGAAATCCAGCAGACACCCACCTAAAGCTAGAACTTTCTTTAGGGCAAAGTGTGTATGCCAGAACCTGTTCTACACTGCAGAACTGTTGCTGGGGTTATAAAACCACCATAATCCAAACCTAAAATAAAGACACCGAACACTTCGCATAAAGGTGACAGAAGTCCAATGGTTGCTGAAACTTGTACTTCTAATTCCAAAAAAAGGGCTAACTTCAATTGTTGCAATGACAGATTCCTATTTGCAGAGGAAATACCGAAAAACGTAATTTACCTCCAACTGCAGTATTTAAAATCTGCACAGAGTTCTATAACCTTGCACAAGCGTACACCATTAAAATCCAACAAATATGGCTATACAGAACCTCCAATTAAAACTGTGTTTTTAGTATTTACCTCTTGCTTTGTTACAGAGACTTTTTATACATTAAGAATTACATTTTTAACCTTAAATTGTTAACTGCTGAATGCAAGCCAACCCACAACAAACGTCAGCCATTACATTTAAACTTGCATTTTCAGAAAGTCTAGCAATAGGTGTTGTACAACTTCTAAATTATCAGAACACCGAAACGACGATTAAAATGTTTCAGAAAGAGAAGTAACTGTGAGGGCTCTGAAAAATCTATAAAATGAATACTAAAAGCAAACCTGATGCCCAGTAAATGTGTTTTAAAAGCTTTCCATGTCAGACACAAACTCATCCGTTCCCTTATCGTGTAATTCGAATTTAAGTAACACTCTTTTCCTTTTGTAGTGTCGTCTAAATCACAACTGTAGTATTTTGCCAACTTTAAACTGTAGACTTGGCATGACCGAGCTTTGTTTTTCTCAAGCTTTTAAGTTTCTACATTGCCGTTTCAATTGCAAAATCAAATTTGCACGTAATTCCTAAGAGTTTTCTTTTAAAGTTCTGCACCTGAATTGCTGTTTCTCCAGTGAAGTCAATTTCTCTCTATTGTTTCATAAAGTACCAAACTGCCTCATCCGCAGCCTGTTTCTCTCTTACTGGTTTACAAAGAGTTAAAAGCCAACACCCCACAAAAAAAACACTCCAAGTTTTATTTTTAAGAGAAAAGGACATGGCGTCTTTGTTCTTAGAAACTACGAAAACATATCCCCATCCGACCAGCGACGGGCAAGAAACGCTCTTTACACAGACACGGGGCTAAACATTTCAGTGATGATGTCGTACAGCCTTCACCTCTCCCCCCTCCCTCCACTGCTGCATTGGAGTTCCAGGCTGGTTTGCAGATACCCCCCCTCGTACGCTGCGCTGGGGGGAACCGGTGTGCAGCCCCCCCTGTGCTCGGTGCTACACAGGGGAGCCAAAACCCGCCGCTGCTCCCCCCGGGGCTGCATCGGGGACAGGGCGTGCGGAGTCCCCGGGGTGCTGCAGGAGAGAGAAGGGAGCGCCCGCAGCCGCCCAGGGTCACCGGGGCTCCCCTTGTCCCGCCGCTGCCCCTCAGCCCAGCCTGGTCTCGGGCACGGGCGGGAGTCCCCGAGGGTACCCGCAGGTCCCCTCAGCGAGCGGCGGGGGGGAAGGAGCGGGGCAGGGGGAGGCAGCGCCCCCTCCCCCTCCCGGCTCCAAGGACATTTTGTTTTTCCTCCCAAGGACAAAGGACAATGAGGAGCCCGGAGACTCCGACACTTACCCGGCGAAGAGCAGCCCGCTGGCAGGCACCCGGGGCCCCGAGGACGGGGCGCTGCTCCCGGCTCTCCCCGCCCGCGGTCAAGGGCGGCCCCGCGCCCGCCCGGCGAAGGAGCGGCGCGGGCAGCGCTCCGCAGCCCGGCGCCATTGCTGCCCGACCGTCGGCAGCCCCGCTCGG
>VZTG01001729.1:252064-275493 GCA_013397845.1 Melanocharis versteri
GCCGCGGCCTCCCATTGGCCCGCGCTCCCCGCCTCAGCCGCCCCCCATTGGCTCCCGCCGCCTCCTCGCGCGCCGGCCGCAGCAGCCGCCCCTCAGGGGGAGGCGGGAGCGGGAGCGGGAGCAGGAGCGGCCGCCGCCCCCTCCCAGCCGCACCTGGCCGGGCCGTCCCACCTGAACTGCTCCACCGCAGCCCTGACCCCGCTCGGCCCGAGCGCTGCCAGACCCCGCTCCAGAGATCTCCTCATGCCTCCGCCTGCCTGCACTGACACGCAGCGGGGTTCAGCCCCCTGAGTTGGCTGCTGGCGCCCCGCATCTCACGGCCCCGTTTGCCGCCATTCCACAAGCACCATCTCTGTTATCAACCCTTGTCACGCGCCGGGCCCAGGGACAGCTCACCCACCAGGCTCCCCATGGCGAGTGGGGCCACGAACCCCTCTATTCTGATGGGATACACAGCGCTGTGGTGGACCCTCAGCTCCAGAGCTCGGCTGGAGCACAGAGCCAGCACAACCCAGTCACTTGCCTGTCTGCCACATCAATCTGTCCTTACTGCTGCTCAGAAACAGAACTGACACCCAAATAAAACTAGGTATCCTGCTTTTTTTAGCCAACACCATAGAAACTGTCTGGTATGCCAGCCTCACCAGGACACTGTCTCTTATTTTGACTACAGCCATGGAAACCACTTCAGGTATCAGCAGGATGGAAAGTCATCCCTCACGTTCCTGGTCATTGCCATGAATGCTGTCCCCAGCCCCAGTTATGGTGTTCCTCTGTGAGAAGCACACACAGCAAACGTGACAGAACTGATATTTATACATTTGAGCAGTCACTTTGAATGATATGCACACCTTTCACCTTCTTTCATTTGCCCAGGTGAGTCCACTAAAAGCAGAAAGAAATATTCTAAGTCTTCCTTTTTCATACTAATGAACCTGGGTAATTATGACAGAATTAAACTAACAACACTTCAAATGATAATGGAAGGCCTCAGGATCCAGTCTGGCCCTTGAAATCACACCATGGACTTTGGCAGCTCTCTCCTGAGCTGAGTCCTGGAAAAGCCACAAGGAAGTGGCCAGCTGAAAAGAATCAATCCCTATGATTTTGAGCCAAGAGATGTATTTCCTTTCAAAATACAGAGAAAAGCTGACCTCGTATATAGGACAGCAGGAGATATCTACTACTTGTAGACAGTGCAATAAGGTGCTACCATCTTCAGATGTGGTGACCCACATAAAGGTGCCACAGCACGGGAACCTCCAGTCAAGGAATCAGTGGTGGTACAAAACAGCTGATGCAGCTTCTCACTGAAAAAGGGCAAAAGCCCTTTTTTTCCCTCTCACAAGAAGAATTACTGAAGTTCTGGTCTATGGAGACTATGGATAGCAGAAAGCCTGTTCTGCAACTTCATTCTCATTTAGATTCCTGCAAAGGCCAGTCCTCTTGCTCTCAGTGGAACTGCTCACGTGTAACTGTATGTAAAGGTGCTTGCATGGACAGAACCCAGATGCTGTCCTCCTTGGAAAACCACCAGCAGTGAAAAAAGGGGGAAAGATGAGGCAGGATCCAGATGAAAGCAGGGTGCAGCAACAGCACTTCTACTTATTGTCAGCATTTTCAGCCAATCCTGTGCGGTAAAACTTCACAGCAAGGATCAGGATTAGAAATTCCATGTACGATTTCCAGCCTCTCTCTTGTTTCTTCCCAAAACACAAGTGCATTTCTAGAAAAATATATGTGTGATCACTTGCAATAACCACATGAAAGGGAGAAAAGAGATCAGGCATTCTAGACATAATCGTGCTTTGTAAGAGTAGTGTGATTCCAGCCAGGAGAGTTTAAGATTGTACCTGAGCAAGACCTAACCTGTGTGCTCAGACTGTTATCTGATTTTCTCTAACTGTACCAGACTGTCTAGTGTAATAGACTGTTCCTCTTAAAAAAAAAACCTATGTCCATTTATAGACAAATGTTTTTGGAAGTCCCTTACTCTATTGCTGCTACATGTAACTAAAAAATTACTCGAAGTCTAATATCCTAATTAAATATATGCAGCACTGCTCTTTTCCTTCCTGGGCACCAAGACCTGAAGCAGCTCCAAAAAACCTTACAAAGCATCCATGAGCTCCTCTGTTCCTTGGCCCCAAGTGAGTTGCATGGAGGTGAGCACAAGTACAGTCACTCTCTGCAGAACCATGGCTCCCTTCACACAGCTTTGCTGTTCCTTACCAGGAACTGCATTCTTCTTCCTAATGTAAGAGTGGAACAAAATTCTCATTCCTATTGCCTCTGCAGTTACCCCATATTTTTCCTCCTCAATTCAGCATTTCTACACTGCAATTTCCTCTATAAAGTTCATTCCTTCTCTTTCAGATGACACACTTTCTTCCTTTGTGTATCATTAGACCAAATACTTCAGCCATGTTTTATGAACGACACGTCTGAAAATAATGAGACAAGTTAATGTTTCCATTACTAATTTGGGAACTATTTTCTGAGATTGCGTCTGTGGCTGGAATTCCAGATGGAGGCACAGAACCTGACTTTCTGGTCCTCTATTTTCTTCTAGAACCTTTCTTCCTGCCCCCAGCCCCATGTTATTATCCCTTAGGGACAACATACAAAGGCGCACTGTGATCTCACAGGGCAGTGTCCCTTCCCCACCTGCCCCAACCTGCCTGCCCTCTGTACCAGAGAATACCAAAAGATTGATGAAGCAGTTTATTCCTTGTTATACAGTGTAGCCCACGGATCTTTGGAGACACAAATATAATGGAAAGGCAAATACTGGACAAAATGGTTAAGTATTGTATCTGCCTTTTGAAGTAGGATACTGGAGTCTGAACAAGACTGAGAGATGTGCATTGTCACCACACTTTTCTTCAACCAAAACTCTCACTTTTCTGAAGAAATCAGTGCCAATTTCCTAGGCCCTAGGCCAAACAGAATAGTTTGGATTACTTGGACAGAGAATATGCTAACAGGATACGGAATGCCCTTTGAGCACAGCGAGCTGTTTGTGGGATGCATTTCACCTCCTGTAAACTGGGTGTTTATAGAAGTTGTCACTTTGTTCTGAATCAGGAAGGGGCTCTATTTTCAGATTTTGTATGTAACCTGTTGGTGAAACAAACAATCTGCCTTTTTTTTTCCCCCCCTTTCTGTTTCCTTCCTCAGTAATTCACTATGAAAATCACAGTAACTGCTCAGGTAGATACAAATTCACCTTCTAAGCATGGAACCACGTTCCCTGTGTGGCTGGTGAAGATGATTATGGTGTATTGATCCCAGCTAAACCTTTTTGCTACTGTCACAAGACAAGCAATAAACCCAGCAGCAGCAAGGATAAAACTCAGTTGTAGCAAGGAACTCGTGCTGTTCATTCTGCTCCAAGTCTGGAACTGGAACTGAAATCCAGACTTTTGCTCCAGCCGGTAATGAATAATTGCAAACACATCTACACACATAGAGAGAACTTTTACATATGCCCTTTTTGTGCCTAAGATTTAACACCGAAAACTGAGATTATGTTAATATGGGGGGTTTGCTGGCACTTTTATGGGACTCATGTTCAGAACGACGAACCTTTGTGAGCAGCAAGAAAAGGATTTATTACTATGAATAATTAGAAACAAATTCTTATCAGTGTTATAAACATATGGTAAAGAAAAAAATCTTTCAGTCTAAGCCAAACCCCAGTGTTTTTTCGATTTATTCAAAATGAAGCAATTTTAACCAAGATCCAGCTCCTTCCATTCCTGCTTTCAAAGAAAAGTAAGTTATTAATAAAAAGTATAGAGACAAAATGGAAGTCAGAAATGGATTCAACATATTTTGTGGGATTTAATAGTCTCTCCTAAGCAAATTTTTAACTTGTTGGTCACAATGCATCAAAGAGCCAGTACTGTTACTGTACACATGATCTTGTGGCCTGAGCTCAAATTTTAGATCTAAGAGCTCCTTAACAAACGACACACCTCACTGTTTCAGTTTTGCATGAGTTCCTGTATACAATAAAGGAAATAACAGACCAGCAGCTACTATCTAGTGAGAGGATTAATTATTATGCTTTACATTAACTCCACTAGGGAATATACACACATTTTTCTTGGGAAATCAAATCCACTTTTCTTAAGGAGGTTTGAAACTTGAAGTTCTTCGTTATTATTACAGATCATTTTCAAACTAACCCTTGTTGCCATCTTAACTGGATGTAAGAAATAGAGACCATCTCAGTCAAGGTATTTATGCTGTATTTGGTCAATGTCTAACACCCAGCTATTGCCTTAAATGGCAGCCTTAGAGGTATAAGAAAAGTCAGAAAGATGCAGTAGTCTTTATCTTGGTGAAATCTGATGAGAGTTTAAAACTCTAGACTGTTTCAAACTTAAATAACGTGGGTGATTGGATAATAATATGTTTAATTGCTTCTTAAAGTAAACCACTGGAGCTTGGAACAACAAATCTGTTTCTTTACCCCCTTTTTTAGCCCCTGCTTCTTGTATGCAATGCTCTGTTTTTTCAAGGTCACCTTTTAGGTAACAAACTATTCTGCTTGGCTTGGAAAACTTTTATAAGAGGACTGGGACATGGTAGAAAAATACTGACCATTTTATCTGTTTCTGCTTAGACACTGGAATTTATAAAAGTGGTATTACAAGTGGTATTACATATCTCCTTATATGAAAAAATAATGATGCAACTTTGCTCACTGCTGAAATCACCTTTGAAAGCAAATACGAAAGTGAAGTGCACCTTCCCAGGGACTGTAATGCCAGAGGTAGAGGACACCAAGGCCAGTGCTGTGAGCTGGCTTACACACTTGAACTGCTCTGCACTGATCAAGTTCCCTGCTTGAAAACTTGCAGCACTGGAACCATACAAGGGTTAGACACAGTGATAGGGTTTAAAATCACTTTAAAAGGTAGAAGCTGCAAGCCATGTTCTTTATCTCTCCATTCCGGCTGGAAATACAGTCTGCAGAGTCATGGGAGTGTTTTGTGGTCATTGTTTTATCAAGAGTTTGTTCAAAAAAACCCCAAAAACATCAGCACAATTAAGGGAGCCTAATCCCATCTTACATTTCAAAATAGATACTGTTCTCCCATTTTCCAATATGTTATGGAATTGTTACATAAAAAGTCAGAACATTTTATAACTTTTAAGCCAAATCTTCAGAATTTCTGGATTTTAAATGTAGCTGTAAATGTATATTTTTTGAAGATAAAGACAATGAAGTTAATTATTTTTTGTAAGTTCAGATAATTTGAAATTCTAGCATGATTACTTCCTTATGCACATTTAAAGCTCATTTTCCAAAGGCATTTACCTGTCCATCCTTGAAACTTATTTCCTGCAAGTAAAGCTTGATTGCTTAAGTGTTTAAGGAATACAATCAGAAAAAGGAAAACAGGCTTAGCACAAATATGTGTTTACACATCAAAATCGAGGACCAAAAAAATTTCCCTACTATAAGCTCTAATTTTTATATTTACTAACTCTCCATTTGAGTTCTAGTGGAGACTTTGGAAAGTTATGATGATGATTATAACAACAACTATATTTTCTTGGTAAATCTCCTTGGAGTTTTGGAGGAAAGGGTTTCATACCGGCCTTGCAAACATGAGGAATTTCACTCAGATTGAACAAGATAAATTACAGTTACTCTAGAATGAAAAGAAAAACAGCACAGGCCTCCAAAACCACAAGTATAGAACTGAGATTTTTATTTCAAGCAAGTTTCAAGCCTGTTTCCATAACGATCTTCATTCTTGTCTCCCGTGTGCAGGTAGCACTGTAGGGCATTTATTGATTGCTACATAAAAGTTGACAAAATGATGCATTATTCAGTAAATTGCCACATGCAGGGAAAAGAAACGGTACTTTTCTGAAATTTTACAAGCATATACTTTTTTTTATTTCATAGACAGTGTGACAAAGCACTGAATCACCCTGTTGTAATGCACCATATATATAAAAGATCCCTTATGTAGTAGCTCAAAACAAACTTCTTCATATTTGTCAATGCTTGCTAGATGTGGAGTCCAATCAATTTTTGCTGTAGTGATGCACCGACACACTTGGATTAGAATGTCACCTGAACAGAAACAGCTCCTGTGTCAGGCTGATGTTTCCCATGAGCTTTTTTATTTTCTTCCTACAGTCAATTCATTATAAACTGGCTCCTGCCAGAGCTTTACCCGACTCAGAGAGCTCAGCACCCCAGGGACTAGAGCAGCTCTGCACACGTCAGGCACCTAAACTCCGGAATTACCCGCTTTAACTGTTGCAGCCAAGAGATTTTCACACTGAAATAAATACTCCACCTCTCTCTGACCAAGCGGTTAAAGGTGACAATCTTGTCTCAGCTTAAAACCATTCACAGTGCACTGTTTTTTTAATCGTCAAAGTTTTGTATTAGGTGGTGAGCTGTGAGAAAACGGAAGCAGCCCTAGAAAACACTGTTGGTACAGGCCGGTCACAAAATTAGGTCAATGGCTTTTTGTGCAATTAAAGAAGCAGAGCAAACACAAGAGGTCTTGGCTGAGACATGCACAGTGCTTGATCACCACCTGAAAAATCTGACTGCCACCTTCACTGCCATTTCACCCGGAGGAAGATCCCAACAAGGTTCTATGTGCCCAAAACAAGATTTACTTTCTTCAAGATTTAACCATGCATCTAACCAGAACATTTACTTTAATGACAAAAATGATTTTGATCTCTTCTTGTTACTCCAAACACATGGGACATAAGTTGTGAGCCTGTGCCTTTAATTCAGGGCTGAGTAATTGCATTTAGGCCCGTGGAATCACTCCAGTTTTTTCTTGGTGTCTAAACTGAATGTTGTTCTAAGGATTTGGAAGCCCATGAAGTGAATTTAGGGATGAACATGTATGTCAGTACTTGGAAAATGCAACTGAAATGAACTAATCCAGTCTGTAGAAGGGAAAGAAAACCTGAAGCAGAGGTCTAAATTTCAAGAGTAAGAGCAAGCACGTTGTAGCCTTGCACATACAGGTATAATTGCATCACCATTCCTTTTATTTTTCCCCAACATTTCTTTTTCTTTCATATTTTTGTTAATAATGGCAAAAGAAATAACATAAATTGTGCTAGATACTTCACTTCTTATTCCTGTCCTTCAGTACGCCGTTAAAAGTTTCCATAAAACGGCATATTGACTACGAAGAGACCAAATGTTAGACAGAAGTAGAAGCAAATAGGTCAAAATAAAATGCTTTTAATTGAGAAAGTACCTCAGATTTTCTTGTAACGAGCCACACATGTTACTGGTATTAAACAGTACATTTGAATACTCCAACCTGGAGTGTAAGACAAAGGAAACCATAGAGCACGTTGGGGGAAAAAAATGTGTAGGGAGCCTAAGTTCATACGTGTAGGAGCTAAAGGCAAATGCTTGAATAATTTACAATTATAACATGCACGAAAATGAAACACTGTGACTTTAATAACTGGTTTTTTTTTTTTCCCTTAAACTCCAATTATTAGGCTATTGTGCTCCAGGCTAGCATATCAGGTGCTGATAATGAACATTCAGGCACAGGACTTTTGCTGCACAAACGAAAACTGTTCTGCTTAAAAGATAATTAAAGGATTATCTTCTTGTATATACATATATATACATATACACACACTGAACAGAATGAAAATTGGAACCAAAATCGGAATGTTGAAGTCTACTCAAGTGTTGTTAATAATGTGGAATTAAGTTTAGGAGAAAACATAACCTAATTAAGAGGTTCCAAAAGGCCCATTAGTATATGCTGGAAAAGTAATTTTTATATATGGAAACTATTTTATGCTTTATATTATCAATATAATGCACAGTCTTAGCCAAAAAACCCAAGGATGTGCTTCAATGTCACACAAGAGCTCTTCAGTACATGTATTGCTGGTGATCGGTGCACTGCACCCAGGTTATGTTTGAACTGCAGATAGAATGTAACCTTAGCAGAGTATAGAAGGGCAATCAAGAAAATAATGGTCTTGAGGTGGCAAAGAGGCTTTTCTGTAATGAAGGAGTCACCGTCTCATAGAAATCTTTGCAAGTGACAAGTTTGAAAAGGAACCTTTAGACCCAGAGCGAGGAGATCAAAGACCTTGCAAAAATTCAACTGTACATAACATTGAGGAGTCTTAAATATGACTAATACTCCTTGCAAACCTAGTTGGGATTTTAATACCGCGGCTGGAAGTTTTCAAGTCTTTTGTGAGCAGCTGAAATAACGACAGCTGCTTTCCTGGGAGTCAGCAGCCCCACACCCAAATGTGCTGCACAGCTGCAGCATTCCCAATCCCACACCTTATTCCCACAGAGGATGCGACATTTCTGAGCTACACGTTACGGACTGGTCAGCTGGCAACGAAATACTCATTGTTGGGTCAGCAAGGAAAGCAAACAGAGACCCTCTGCACTCATTCTGTAATTCTTCCTTTAGCAGATGCACTGATTTGTCTCTATAACCTGCAGCCTCCCCCAAAGTGCAGAACCTCTAGAACAGAAATTTGTTGAAACTGAACATCAGATCAAAAGCTCCAGGCCTTTAACAGCACGATTTCATGAGCTCTGCCTCCTTAAGAAGCCAGGAAAAAAATACAGCTACATGAAAAATAAATGAGCAGCTTTTCCTGACTCTGAAACCAGAAAATAATTACATGAAACCAAAATCAAATGCAGCACTATCAGCTGTATGCCCAAATGCCAGCATTAATTCTCCCTCTTCCAGCTCCCAGAGACTTGTTAAACAAATGAGCCTTATAATGCATTTTGCAAGTGAAAGGTCCCAGAGTGGTAAAAAGTCAACTCCCATACCAAAGGCCCTTAACAAAATGCTGCAGCTTGCTCTAGGAGTTCTGCACTGAAGGGGGATCGGCCTGCACTCACTCTTGCCACAATCCCTCTTTTTTCTTTTGATCAAAAGAGCAGTTCTGCAGCATTAGCAATAGTCTGGGCTTTTAGATCAAAACTAGTATCTCAATACTTGAAAGTCAAGTCAGCTCGTGTAAATCACAAAAGGCCGGTTTCGTGTGTGCACAGACCCATCAGACCTTTTTTTGTAGCAGAAAAAAATTCTCTATTTAAAACACGCCTGATGTACCACATTTTCCCCGCACACCTGGGCTGGGTGTACAGCCATGTTGTCATCCTGATTATCCTCCCCACGCTCTTCGTGGCATTTTTGGAACAATGTACACCTCTAAGATTTTTTGTCTCCTGAAGAGAGACCTGATTTTGCTTGCACACTGTGATACCCTCAGGAGAACTTCTCCCCTTTTCCCTGGTTTTCCCTGCTTGTCATTACTTTTTCCCTCAAGTTTAAAAAAACGAAAGCCTTTGGACTGAACGAGGGTGAAGGCGGGATGAATAAGCCCCTTGCTTCAAACCAAGGAGAAAATCCTTAAAATCCACACTGCACGAACACAACATGTCTCCTCCCGCTGCATTAATGCCGCCTCACGAAATGGCGCCTGCCTCTGCAGACAGCTGCCTCGAAACGCCCACGGCTCCTCGGGAAAACAGAAATGCAACTTCTTTTTTTTCTTTTTTTTTTCCCCCGCAAAGCTTTTATTTTTCTCTCTTCACATTCGGCCCCTCGGTACCTCCCGAGAGCCCTCCGCAAAGCCGAAACCTGACGGGGAGCGTTCTCCTCCATGGAACGGCCTTTCCCCTCCGCTTTCGGAGCCCCCCGGGACTGCTCCCCACGCGGGCGTGGGTGTGTGGGGCTGTGGGCTCCAGCCCCTGCACACTGTAAATAAATGTGCCGATTCAGCCGCTATCGCCACGATCTTGCCTCTCCAGAATTTTTTCCCTCCGTTTCCCAAATATAAAAGGACTTTTTGTGCTGAACACGGAGCGGGAGCGGTGACGAGCTCGGCGCAGGGCGCCATGTGGTATTTGGTTTCTCTACAGTACATGTTTTTATAATGAAGGGGGAAGGGAAGGAAGGGAGCTGCTCCTACCAGCATGCCAATAATCTGTTGCAAAGGGCTGGAGCACTCAGAGCCAATTAGTGCTCCGGTTAACTATTTAACTGCTGAAACAAAGCCAGTCCCGGGCACGCAGTCCACGGGATTCGAGACAGAAGAGACGGTGTGGGCTCCCAGGGCATCGTGTTCGTGCAGATTTTTTCACAGATGCATTTTTTCTACATTTTAGTAATAAATACTTTCGATAGACAAGCTAATCACCGATACTCCTTTAGATCACAGCATGCAAAGGTGGGAAAGCTGTATCTGTAACATGTACACCATACAGTTTTAGTAGAAGCTGGATGTGTTTCAGGATCAGTGCCAGCCTGTGGTGGAACCATAAGAGCCACCCACAGGAGCTGCATTTCCAATACGGATATCAGGTCCCTGCCACAAGAACAGCAAATCCATGCTGTCCATGGCGGGCTGGGAAGGGTCAGAGTGCTGCTCTGCCAGAGAACCGATGTTACTGCAACATCTCCCAGCAATGCTGCTGTGGGTGGAAAAACACTGTAAGGTGAGACAAGCTCTAGGAAAGCAATGGCAGAGTCTGTCTCCCTCTAAATGTGATGTCTCCATCATCCACACAGCACCACCCTGCACCAGTCTTGTTTTTTCAACCCCTTAACGACATCAGAACAAGACAAAAAAAAAAAAAAAAAAGAAAAGAAAAGAAAAAGGAAAAAAAAGTTCTTTTTATATTCTGCAGTTTAATTTGTCATAAACCTTTAAAGCCTGAGGCAGGCCAGCTCCCAGCTTGTGGCTTGTTGTGTGCCACTGAAGAGGCCAGGGAAGAAGACGCACAGGGAATTCTCAGCCTCGATCTTTTCTCTGGGGGCAAGTCTGAACATGGACAGGGAGCACAGACAAATTAGTTCTTATGCACAGCAACAGTAGCCTGCTCCCGCTTGACCCAGCGGGTCAGTAAACCTATTTTTGTCCTCCTTTTTTATCCCATGACGTACCAACGAATAGTGGATCAGACTCCCAGGGATGCCAGGAGGACCAGCAGAGTTTGTACAGCTCAATGAAGAGCCCAGGGTGCCAAAAGCAGGTCTGCACCCCAGCTCAGCAGCCCTGGCAAGAAGCAGACTTTATTTGCTTGGGAGGGGCGCACCAGCGCTGCAGGTCTGCTCCCACCCCAAGCAAGCTCTGCAGTGCACATGAAAGGCATATTCGAACATCACTACCTTCCCTAAAAGCTGAAGTCAGATTTCCCTAGTCGCCATGGAGAAAGTCCAGTGCTTGTGAAAGTTGCGGGTTGCCCCGTCTGAAGGAGTTCAGCCAGGCTGACACTGTAACACATCTCGCTTTTAAGCTCCAGGAATGATTCTGACTAAAGTATAACTACGTTTAAATTAGAAACATTGGGGACCAGGGGGAGGAAACATATGGGTAAGAAACTAGCAGATTATTTAGGCATGTGAGCTGTCAAAGCACAGGCAATACAAGAGCTCTCTTGTTCCTGCTGCCTCCCACAGCTGCATTCACTAAATATATCCCGAGCTGAGGGCTGCAATTCTCCACCCCTTCCTCAGCCCAGTCGCGTTTGCACAAACACCACCCAGGTCCCTTGGGACAGGCAGTGAGGCAGCAGCAATGCCCTAGTTACAGACGGCATGAAGGACACGAGTGACTAATCATGCCTGCAACAGGGTGAAATTGTTACATCCACACCTTTTTTGGAGAGGGAGTGCATGCAGCTGATCCATATTTAACTTAAACCCAGGGTGGTTTGTTGTCTATAAGGATACACCACATTTGTATGACAGAATCAGTTGCTGGAAGTTATTCCCATCAGATAATTTTCAATAGTTTATGGAGAGGAAAAAAAAAAAAAAAAAGGCAGCAGAAGAATGGCCACCTCTATAAAAGAAGAATTCACTGAATCCGCCTCCTGGCAGATGTGGAGGAGAGCAGTGGTCTGGGGGACTGGCTGTCCCCCAGAGTTTTACCCAGTTTTACCTTCCATGAAGTCTCTGTGGTGTATTGCCTGGTCATACATACATCTCAGGAGGGTGAGGTAGGGAAGAGATATTACTGAATTTCCATAGGACTGAGGTGCTCCCCCCATGACCTCCATTCTGCTCCTCTCATTTCTCCCATCTTCACTTTGCATCCTTTACCCTCAAGGACACATTTTTTGGCCTGGCACAGCAGAGCCTTGGTCCCAACTGCAGCCTTGAGACATTGCTGCAGCCACAGCAACAGAGGGAAGAGCTGCCCCTTCTCATATAGCGACTTCTGTAGTGGATCACATTGTGGCAGAAAAAAAAAGTCATCTTGGTGTCTTTCCTCACTTCCAAGCTGTGAACCAGCAGGGATTTTGACCCTCCTGGTCTCTGCTTCTTCCTTTCCTCACAGTTCCCCATTTCTTCAACACCTCCAGCTCCACTAGCAGCGAAGCAAATTTGACAGAATCTGGTCAATTTTTCAAGCTTTCTCATTTTAAGAAGTCAGTGGGAGCAGACTATCTTGCAATCAAACCTCACAGGAGGGAGAATTAAATATCTCATGCATGACCTTAATCCATAGGATTTTGCAGATAGTTTTTCTTGTAATCTCAATACCCAGAGCTTATTACGCATTCAAAACGTATCTGTAGCCCTGGAACATTTTGCAACAAAAGGAACTCAAATTCATTTTGATATAATTATGCAGTCACACCAGTCACATGCTTGCTATGGAATAAATATAAATACTGGCCTTTTGGGAACAACTGGCAGACTTACAGTGTAAAAAAAAATTTTAAAAAACAATACAAGAATGGAACTATCTATTATATGTGGAAAAAAGATCAGGTTTAGATGTCAAATTGCAGTCAAGGAAAATGTCACAATTATGTATGAAGAGTCTTTAATATAATTTTTTCAATATGCAAAACATAAAAGAACTGAAACTCATACTTAAGCATCTCCATAAAGTAAGCACTTCATTTTCTAAAGTAGGAATATCATTTAAGGCATTTAAAAGCCTTTGAAATCAGATAATTCATTCACTAAATGGCCACAGGTCCCTAAGCTTACTTAAATTGCTGGAAGCTAAAAAAGTTAGAAAACTGTGCTCTGGGTTTTGTGTCTTTCTAGCACATTTTTTCTTTCTCTGCTTTTCTTGCCTTCCTGAAACAAAATGACCTCAAAGACTTCTAATTTTGTCGTTGGAAATTGCCTTTTAATTAGAGACATTGCTATTCAAGAGCCACACCCTGCTGCACAGGTTGTGCTGGAAACCAGCTTTGCTCACTGGGGACCGACTGGGGGTTTGCCTGTTCTGACCTCCTAAGGTCTTCAGGATCCTTTGGATTTTGGAGCACGTGGGGGAAGATGTAGTCCCATCTCTGTGCCTTTGAGAAGGGAATACAAAACGTGAAACCAGATGTTAAACCTGAGCCTCAGAGAAGCCATAGGAGCGTGAGTTACCTTCAACAGCACTGCAGTTCTGAAAGCAAACAAAGGCGTAAGGAGCTGGGATGGAAGGTTTCATTCCTCAAAGAAGGCAGTGACTCACCCACATTCCTAACTGCACAAACAAGGGAGGCAAACCCTCCTCCTGGCAGTTAGGATCCTCCTAATTTTCCTGTGGGGAGCAAATCCCAAGCAAAGGCGGCTGTGGTGGGGTGTTGTAGCAGACACAGCACAGGGCAGATGTATTTTGGAAAGGGACCCTCTTTTGCACACCTCTGTGTTTATGTGCCTTCTTGAAAAAATAAAGAGTTCCCAAGTACTGCTTTTCACTTCTGAAAACACACTGAAACGGAAAAGGGCTACTACTAACAGCCGGTTTTCAAGAGCCAAACCCATTTTTTCTTAGAAACAACTTTTTTTTTTTAATACTAAGAGGCACTAGTTTACTTTAAAAAAACCCAAACAAACAAACAAAAAACAATCCAAGGACAGATAAAACAAGTCCAAAAGTTCACTGAGCAGAGAGCCAAGCCGTGTGTAATGTGAATAAGGTGCTTTCCTAACCATCAAGTTACCCGTATGGGAAAATTTGACATAGGGATGCGGAAACTCACCCTCCTGAACGTCTGCTCAGTCATTCCCATCAGACAAGGCACACTTCACTGATGGAGGACAAGCATATTCCAGGTGACGGGTGGCATGTAGCCAAGCTGCTAAACGTGCCCTGCTCCACCCTTCCTGCATGGCTCTCCTGGAGATGAGGAATGCTGTGCAGGTCCCCAGATGGTCGGGGCACCAACTGAGCTGCTGGGTGGTAGCAACAGAGCCCTCAGCGGCAGGGATGAGGAGGAGGTGGTGGAAAGGCTGGGTGTGAGGAAACGGGACCAAAAAGGAGCCCAGAAAGCAGAGAACGTTGCTAATTTGCAAGAGAAGCTGCAGGAAACCAACATGTCTTAACTGTAAACCTCAGAGAGGTTGTGGTTAGGAGACACACATGTCAGGGTGACAGGGCTGCAGGGCGGGCTATGCCTGTGCCCAGGAGAGATGCCTCAAAGCCACGACCCATGTCCCCGAGGAGTGGGGCTGGGTTGGTGGTCCCCTGTGTAGCTGTGCCAGAGCTCTGTTGGGTGAGGTTTGTTCATCTGTGCCATGCAGGATGCCAGAACATCAGCACAAAATTCCCCTCTAGCTGTGTACTCCATGAAGCAGAATTAAGGCTGATGCTCAGTGTGTTCCACTTCATGTGAAATTTTTTAATTCTCAGGTTTCCAGTGGTAGCCAGGCACCCTAAAATGACATCTTCATTCATTCCTTCTGGGGAACAGCTCCTGAGGGTTCCTGGACCTGCTGCAGAGGGGAAGTGGCAGCATTACCGAAGTGGGGGGGACTTGTGGGGTGGGACACTTGTTTGTGTGACAATTATCAGTGTAGGTTTGGCTGCTGATGCTGGGAGAGACCTTGGCAGCATGGGCTCCTAACAGGAACACAGAAATCTTGTTAATGACAAGTATCAAGCCTCAAACAGATAAAATAAGCTATCCTGGAGTTGAGGCCGTGCTCCAGACATCATGGAAACGCCTGTTGCACTAACGCTGCCGCCATACTTAAAGCTCAGCCCCAGCAAGCAGGGACAGCACACAGACCTGCTCCTCCTGCTGCTGCAGATTCTGTTGGCGGCATTTGAAATATTTTAGGCATTTCACACTACTCTCCTGTCAGGACTCCAGAGCTTACATAAAAAAAATAACCTGCTTATCAAGTTGCAGAACAACAGCGATCCGTCTGGTTTATTAGATGGAAAGAATAAGAGTGGGGGAGGATTTTGCTGACAGTGCTTCTGCCTTGATTAAGTGACTGTTATGATCAGAGCAACAGCAAACAAACATCTCGAGCTCGTTAGAAGATATTTCCTCGTGCAAAGGAAGAGAAACCGCCACAAGAGATGGACTCTACGCATATTATTATTATTATTACTGAGCATTTTGGCTGGCTCGTGCTCTTTGGAAAGCCCAGTTCTGCCAGGCTGCTTGAGAAAAGCAGCATTTGTCCCCAGCTTTCGGCCTGAAAACACAGCTCAAATCCCTTCTCGGGAACAAAGGTGCTTCCCAGGAGCCTGGCGCGCTGCCGGCATGCCGAGCGCGTAGCCAGGCAACGGCAGCCGGATTGGGGCTTGCGCCTCACCCGTGATGCTCCAGCCTCCGCAAACAATTCTTGCCACGTAGACAGGACGGTGCAGGGTAATGGAAAATTACTGCAGGCTTTTTCTTAAAGGGCGAGCACCGCCGCTGGCGGAGAGGGTCGATCCGCATCCCGCTTCCCAGCGCGCCGCAGGGTCAGCCTGTGTTTCCTGCGAGGAGGCTGCAGTGCGTCACCGCGCGCCGGGGCATTAATACAATGAAATAGCATTTGCATGCTATTCCAGCCGGCTGCGGGGATCAGGAGCGGAAGGCAGCGAGCTGAGCTGCGAGGGAAGGGGGGAGCAGAGCAGCCGGAGCTGAGCAAGCGGCGGCTGCCGTTCGCGAACTGCTCTCGGCGCGGCTCAGACGTGGCAACCTTAGCGCAGCGCAGTTCGGACGGGCTGCGGGCTGATGCCAAAATAACCTCCTGCGCTTGGCAGGCGCCACGTTTTAACAACTGCCTGGCACATTCCTGCCCTCAAGGCTGCAGGAAGAAAAAAAAACACCCTTAAAGAAAGAGCAAACTTTGGCGGTGGTTAAACTGCTATCAGGACAACAGCAATTAAAAAAAAAAAATAAAAAAAAATGGCCATGTTTACCTCCATTTCTGGTGTAAAAGAGAATTTAGTTAATCAGACAGCATTGTGCTTACCTATCTTTTAATACCAAGCCAAAANGCTCTCGGCGCGGCTCAGACGTGGCAACCTTAGCGCAGCGCAGTTCGTACGGGCTGCGGGCTGATGCCAAAATAACCTCCTGCGCTTGGCAGGCGCCACGTTTTAACAACTGCCTGGCACATTCCTGCCCTCAAGGCTGCAGGAAGAAAAAAAAAATACCCTTAAAGAAATAGCAAACTTTGGCGGTGGTTAAACTGCTATCAGGACAACAGCAATTAAAAAAAAAAAATAAAAAAAAATGGCCATGTTTACCTCCATTTCTGGTGTAAAAGAGAATTTAGTTAATCAGACAGCATTGTGCTTACCTATCTTTTAATACCAAGCCAAAAGGCCACGCAAATAGCTACAGGAGCACCAAACAGCCGGTTCGAGCCACTGCACCTCTGAAAATCAGATATGCAGACTGACTGGTTGGGCAGGGCAGGATCTGCCCCTGGCGCACACAGGAGCTGCCCAGCAAGACGGCACAGCACCAAACGGTGCTCTTCCAGTCTTCAAAAGTAGCTCCCGTATCCCTTACAAGTTTCATTCCATCTCCTGCGGGAGCAGCCCACACTGCCCGTTCCTTGGGGCACCTATGGGGAACTGTGTCCAGCCTGCAGCAAAAAGAGAAAGGCAGATCTGCTGCTCTTGCTATTACCTTTTTGCTCACTGCATGCAGCTCCTGGTGGCCCTGGTGTGGCTCAGGATCACAGATGTTGCATGCCAGGCTGGTTCTAGGTCAGCTCCTGCAGCAATGGCGCTTTTGTTCTTCCCTATCTTCATGTATTAACTTCCATGTTTTTTCTCAGATAAGCACTGGTTAAAGCCTCAACCCAAATCTTTTCATTTTGTTGTAGCCAGCAAATGAAAATGAAGCCCCTGCACCAAGTTAGAGGACTACTTTGTAATAGAAACTTCCTCTCCCTTAAATAGAAACCTTTGTTGTGAAGCTGTTTTCATTGCAAGCTCCACAGGGAAAGTCATTATATTTAATAGAGGTTGACCTCATTTTGTAGTCCTTGATATTCAACCTTATAAGGGGGAAACATAATTAGAAGCGGTGAGTTCTCAACAATGATACACAGTACTTGTTGCTGCTTCCTTCTTACCTAAGGATTAATTTAATATGGTTCGGAAAGAGTAATTTGAAACAGCTTTTGGCAGATAAGTGAGCTCAAAGTAAAATGCAAAAATCTGGTTTCCAAGAAGCCTTTTACAAGCTGTACAGAGAAGTGAAATGAAACCCTCCAGCAGCACACAAGGCTTCCTGCAGAGCCTCCCTGGAGTAGCTGCAAACCTGCATTCCGCTGAAAGCTAATCTTGGTCCGAGGCTGGGGTTACATAAAGACGTCTGGTGGCATAGAGGACTGGTGGTCAGGCATGGACCTGCCCATGTGGCAGCCTCTGCTCAGCTGGAGGGAAACGAGGCATTTTCTACTGCATTTCCAAAGCTGTGCTCTGAGACAAAGCAAAAGGGTTTCATCTCAGTCAACACAGACAAGGGAGGGAATGCAAAGATGCCCCAGCTTCGTTAGCTTTGCTAATGCAACCTGGGTTTCCACACGGTGGACACTGTTGTCACAGGGGAATGGGTAAACACAGCACTGGCCACCACTAAATAAACACATTTTCCACAGAAAGGGAGGGCAAGGCAACGAGCAATGTGCTGGACCGTGTCAGGGCCTTGCTGAGCACAACCCTGGGTTCGGGCTTTTCACCTTAACATGGTTTGAGTTTAAAACATCTCTTCACAGCCTGCTTTTCAAGTAACCCCTACACTTTTCCAAACTATAGAAGTGCACTTGAAACACACATTTTGAATTAATTTTCCCAGCTCTTGTGATAACCCCACTGCTCTCCCACCTCCCGAGCATCCCTTGCATTCCCAGTGCTCTGAGTCCTGCTGCGGAAGTGTCACCTCCCTGCTGAAACACTCATTATGTAAAAAGAACAATTTCTTGTTGAAAGGCCCAGGCTCCCTTAAATTTCTCTTTAGATTCTGTGCTTTGAACAAGCGTTTCTGCTTCAGCAACCCCGAGAACTTCCTGATTTTTGCACAGTTCTTCCCTCTGCAAACAGCTGACTGCTTTAAACTCAGTTTCTGACTTGGTTTCCTGAAAAAAATCAAATAAATGGTGGTGTTCCCAGCTGAAGCACTTTCACATGGTGTTAAACAGCAACTTCTTTTCTGTAGCCCAGCTCTCCTGGTTCTGTGCCATGTGGAGCAGGGTGTTTGCTGCCCACACCTGCAGTGGGTTTGCTCTGCCCTGTGGTTTGTGGCACAACGTGCATTCCGACGGGAAAAAAGAGAAAGGCAGCTCCTCCAAAAACATCACCAGAAACTCCCCGAAGCCCACAGCATGGTGGCTTAAAGCACCCAGCCTTTGTTCCTCCTCCCTGGGAAGAGATTTCCACTCCACACGAGCGAAAGGGATCACAGTCATGAAAAATGTGTGAGGAAGCCAAGAGCGGGACCACAGCAGCCTGGGACAGTCCTGGATGGGTGGGCTGTGGGGCTGGGAGGACATTTGGTGGCCAGCAGCTCTCCTTGGGGACAGAAGGACACAGCATAGATAAGACACCTTTACCCTCAGCGAGGCCAGGGCTATTCTGGCTTAGCTAGTTTTTCCTTCCTCCTATTTTACATGTAGAGTGTTATTAAATCACACCCAACAATTCCCACCACACCTCAAGCAATTAACCCCATCCCATGGCATCGCTGGCTGGGGAAGCCCTGGACAAAGTCCTGGGGCTCCCATAAAGCTGAGAGCAATTTTGCCACCCATTCAGCGTGAAGAAGGTTAGGCTTTTTGTGTTTATTTTTGGAGCAGTAAGTTATTTTCAAAGAGCCTTTCTGTCAAGCTTAGCCCTGTATGAGCTGCCAAGTGAGGCTCCTCCAGCTCTGTGGGCACCATTAGCAGGGCTGCCCTGTACTGGAGTAGTGTCAGCACTTCCATTACAGCACCTTTCCCCTGCTCCAGCCCCCTCATAAATGGGACATAAAAATCCAGTTCTGGCAGAAACACTCGAGCCAACAAGGAAAACAGTCACCACTTTAACTTGATCCTTGCTAAACATATCTGGCTGGGCGGAGAAAGCAGGGATTTAAAATATATTTTCTCCTTCCCACGCCTAAATCATGAATTTTAAAATCCAGCTGTATTGCACTCAAATTACTCACAGGGAATTTTTTTTAGGTTGGGTTTTTTTTTTCATTACTTATCTGTGGTAAATGGAGAAGTAATCCTTTCCCTCCTCCGCCTCTTTGCAAGCCAAACACTTGATTAAAAGTTTCCATTGTCAGTCCTACTAATGAAGGCCACAGTTAACAGTCATTTTAATTGGGCACGAATCCATTGTAGTGTTAAGGGAGGAGATGGATGTCCTTCTCACCACCCTTGGTGACACACAGCCACCCAGAGTGCTGGGGCAGGAATTAATTTAGCTGACAACTCACTGGGAGCTTCCAGTCAGCTCAGCCCTGGCTGAAACCACCTGACAGCAGAGCAGGGGCACTGCTGGGTTGGGACACAGCAGATGGGGCTGGAGGGAAGCAGGAGTGCTCATGGAACATGTTTTTCAATAGCTGGCTTCTAGATCAGCTGCTGCCCAAGAACAAAGCAGCCCCTCCTCTTGTGGAGACACTTGCTATCGAGTGGCCATGCCCTCAGCCAGACTGATGGATTCATCCAGGCTCAAACTCCATCTTCTTCCTTTTTTCTCAACTTTTCAGCTGAATCAGTTTCATGAGCACAAGAGCCAGCACACACAGAGTAGAGATAGGAGACTGGGACAGAGGAGTGCAAGATGCCTCCAGCCAGCAGCACCAAGGACTCGGGGAGCTTTGTCTCTCTGAATCCCGCACACAGCAACAGCGTGTGCACCATGAAATCAGCACAGGAAGAGAAAGAGCCCAGGGCCTTCTCTGCACTGCCTTCCCAGATGTTAGAGGAACTGCAGGAAGATGACCTGTAAGAGGGAGCCTACCAACTCTTCCACTCTTACGAAGAAGTTACCCCACTTCTGATTTCAATATTTACACATTTTCTGAGCCCAGCATGTATTCCTGTGTTACCCCAGAAAAGGCAAAGCCTGGAAACAGGTCAGGCTCCAGCCAACAGGAGCTTGTTCTGGCATGACGACATCCGCAGCTCCAGATTTGCTGAGGATGTTTGGGAGGTGCAGAAGGTAGAGGTTCTGTGGAGTCAGGTGAGACAGCAGCCAGCTCAGCCCAGCCCAGCCCAGCCCTGCCTTGCCATCCTGCTTTCCTGTGGGAATGCTGTGCTGCATGTTCTGGCAGTGCCTGCTAAAATATTTTAAGCTCCAATGCCACATCCAACCCCCCCTAAAGACGTGTTTTAGAACTGAAGAGAAGTTTCTATGTGTCTCCTGAAAACTCCTTCTCCCACTTGACCTCCAGACAGTTGGGGTAGGAAGCCTGTGAGCGTGGCCATCTGCCATCCTGCTCAGAGGCAGCTGCCTTTCAGCCTGCTCATTAATGTGCATGTCATCACATCACACACTCTGCGTGCTTTGGGGAGGGATTTTTTTTTTTTTTTTAGTGGAGTCTAGTAATAAAGGACACAGATTTACAGGAAATGAGGCTTTACTTCCTGCTCATGAGGAATCATGTCTCATTTGTCTGATTAATTCTGGAGGAATGTGCTAACGGGTGCACATTCCACTGCAGGACACACATAATGCCAAACTAGCACTCCTGAGAACACCTGCATGGGGGAAACTGGTATTTTGGCTGCTGTGCTTCATCTCAAGCCCCCAGCAGGCTGGGTCAAACATCAGTACCCCAGTCTTACCCTGCAGTCAGCAAGGCTGTGCTGATGAATGCCAGCACCACAGCTTCTCCTCTTCCACCCAGGAACTGCAGTTTTCCCTGTGCCACCCGCTGCAGGGCAGGGGGCATTTGGCAAAGCTCTGCTATGACTTGCACCTGGCTAAAATTCCAGCTCCCCAGGGAAGAATGACACATTATCCCAAGTAAACAAAAACCCTTTCATGGAGAAACGAATGTCAGTACCAAAGGTGGGTGAGAGATTAAAGTAGTGCTCAGAGGACACTGGGTTTCCCTGGGGACTTTGATTTCACCTCTGATGCTGTGGTTTGGCTCAGCACTGGAATTTTTTCCTGTTAAATATGTACCTAATGAGACCAGTGACCTCCTGGGAGAGTTGCATCAATTTTCATCAGAGCTGTTCCAGCTTCTGTTACAGTTTCCATTAAAGAACTGGTTAATATGTGTCCCATTGGTCCCATTTCCTTCTTCTAGCTGGGTCTGGGACTGCTGGAGCCCCTAAACCTTTACCTGCTGCTGTTTGGTGAGATTTGTACAGGTGGGTCCACAACTCAGTCCTGTTGACTCTGTGAAATGCTGAGGTCCCCTGTGTGCCTCGTGGAAGTAACTATGAAATACAGAGAGATTTAATCAGTCCTGAAATGCCATTTCTCTGCCACAAACTTCGTGCCCAAAGCTGAGAGGTGAATATGGCTCCACTTTACTGAGAAACAAAACAAACCAAATGGTTTTCCTCATCTGTTTATGAGATTGAAATGTAAGTCATGGCTTTAAGGTATGTATTGTAGGCTTTCTTCTTTAAACACATAAATATTTTATCAGTGAATATTCTATTTTAGCAGTCAGGCATGAGCTCACTCCAAAGGCTGTTGCAATTGCGAGTTGTTGCGATTTTGAGTTAAGCAGTCATTCGGATTGTGCAATTTCCTAGTGTTTGAGAATATCCCAACAAAGAAACAACAGAAAATGAAAAAATGTTTTCTTAATCAAATCGATACCAGTAGACTTAAATCCCTCCTGTTCTGAGCCAAGGATAAGGATTTTTTTCAAGGATTTTCTCCTTAAAAAGGAGAAAAAAGAAGATCCACTCGTCTGGGGATGTTTTCTGTCCAGCACCAACCACAACAGGGCACAAACATCTGGTGTATAGGGAGAGGTCAGACCTGAAACCCAGCCAAAACCAACAGAGAGCGTGAAGAGGAAGTACATCTTTGCCATGTACTGCTTTGTCCACAGCAGAAAGTTTGAAATGAGACTTTCCTATTGCCAAGAAAAAACCAAAAACACCAAAAAAACCAAGAAAAATAAAGTCATGAAAGGTCTGCTAAATTCTGCCTTACTCAGTGTGTTAACAGCCAGGAAAATTGAAGTACATGAGATATTCAAATGAAATATTCAGGGTGAAGCACAGGAAGAAAATACAACTAAGTTCCCAGAGTTCCATTTGGGGATCCCAGAAGACAGAAGTAGGAGAGCCCTGTTTTACCACCCAGCAGGAGCAGCGTGGACTCCTTAAGTCTGGGGCCTGCTACGTCAAACCCTAATCTACTTTAACACCCCTAAATCAAACCCTAATCCACTCTAATGACCCTAAACGAAACCCTAATCCGCTTTAACACCCTGCCAGTTGTGCATGGCATTGCCCTTATCAGTGACTGGAGCTAAATCCCACCCACGCCCATTCCCAGCAAAGCCCAGCCAAGGGCGCTCACGGAGCACATCGCGGGGAGCGATGGAAAGGCTCTGGAGCGTATGGAGAGCAGCTCTGCCCCCTGAGAGAGGGCCTGGGGGTGCTGCTGGGTGTGAGCCTGGGCACGAGAGGCTGGGCACGACCCAGCCGTGTGTGCTGGCAGCCCGCAAAGCCAAACGTGTCCTGGGCTGTGTCCAGAGGAGCGTGGGCAGCAGGGGAGGGAGGGGATTCTGCCCCTCTGCTGCTCTCTGGTGAAACCCCACCTGCGGAACTGCCTGCAGCTCTGGGGGCTCAGCACAGGAAGGACATGGAGCTCTTGGGGCGGGTCCGGAGGAGGCCACGGAGGTGCTCACAGGGCTGAAGTACCTCTGCTCTGGAGACAGGGAGAGAGAGAGCTGCGGATGTCCAGCCTGGAGGAGGCTCCAGGGAGACCTCAGAGCCCCTTCCAGCACCTAAAGAGAGCTCACAAGAAAGATGGGAACCAGCCTTTTAGCAGGGCCTGTCGGGATAGGACAAGGGGGAATGGTTTTCAGCTGTAGGTCGGCTTAGATTAGATATAAGGAAGGGTTTTTATATAACGAGGGTGGAGAAACTGGCACAGCTTGCCCAGAGAGGTGGTGCACGCCCCATCCCTGGAAACATTAAAGGCCGGGTCGGATGGCGATTTGAGCAGCCTGGTGCAGTGGAAGGTGT
>VZTG01001729.1:276241-335664 GCA_013397845.1 Melanocharis versteri
CCTTTTAGCAGGGCCTGTCGGGATAGGACAAGGGGGAATGGTTTTCAGCTGTAGGTCGGCTTAGATTAGATATAAGGAAGGGTTTTTATATAACGAGGGTGGAGAAACTGGCACAGCTTGCCCAGAGAGGTGGTGCACGCCCCATCCCTGGAAACATTAAAGGCCGGGTCGGATGGCGATTTGAGCAGCCTGGTGCAGTGGAAGGTGTTCCCAGCCCGTGAAAGGTTCCTTCCGACGCAAACCACCCGTGATGCAGAGCAGGGGCAGCCCCGCCGGAGCCGCGGCATTCCCGGGATGCGGCGCCTCTGGCTCCCGTCCCGCTGGAGCCCGGCTGCTGCTGCCCTCGCGCGGCGGGAGCGGCCGGCCCGGGGCACGGCGAGAGCAGGACGAGCATCCCTGCTCCCCTCCGCGACCGGCACGGCCGAGAGCATCGCGCCAGGCGGCCTGGGCCTTCCCTTCCCTTCCTTTCCCTTNATTTAGATCAAAACGGCAGCAATACCTTAATCTGATCCAATTTTTTATTTTTGAATAAGAAATTCGGTATCGGTGTGGCTGTGCAAACGCAGCTTTTAGCATCCTGTAAACTTCTTGAAATAAGGGAAATTTTCCCGCCTGCAGATCCCTAAGGGATGTGACAAGTGTGCTCTCCCCGTCCAATGCCAAACTCCTCCAAAAGCTGTTGTGTTTAAGCGGGTGTGTTATTTCTTCTTGGACCAAATGAACGCACACCCCACATGGAAGCTCGTTTTACTATTAGATTTATAGAGCGTCACTAGATATATAATCCCCAATCACTGCCGTTAAACAGCCTGTGAAATTCCTGCAAGCATATGAGAGAACACATGAAGACAAAATGGTGAGCACAGCTTTTCCCTGGCATTTTTAATGCCTGCAGCAAGCGTTGGTTCCCCAGCAGTCGGTGCAGAGAGAGCTCCCTCTCCTGCTGAAAATTCTCTTTAGCCCCTGTCCACCCGTGGGAGACATTCTATTACCCAACATTTACAGGGATCAGGCCCCGTGGCAATGTGAGATGCCATAAATAGAAACATTTAAATGGACATAGACACACAGCACTGATAATTTTGTTCACCTCCTGTATTATTTTCAAGAGAAAAAGTCATTTTTTTGATGATTTTTTCCCACTGCAGCAAGATTATCCCTGTCAACAGAAATCATCCAGCATGCAAACAATTAATCTGAGAGCCTGTCACTTCACTAAAAAAGCCAAAATACCCTGGAATAATCATACTGTCTGCTGCAAGGGATGAGTAATCTGACAGTTTTAAGCAGGTGAGATGCTCCTGTCCACAGGCAGGTGACCCTGTGCAGTGCTGAGGCACCAGGTTTGCCCTGTGAACTGCAGCTGATGCAGGGAGGATTTTCCAGGAGCATCCACGTCCAACCTCATCCAGAGTTTGCACTGTGTACAAATGTCTCCTATAAATAGGGTAAATGCTCGTAATAGGTAGCAAAGCGAGTGGGATTTCAGAGCAGCTGGAGAAATAATTGAGCCTGCATGGAATGGCTGTGTTATACCAGGCTGCACCAGCAATTTCAACTGGCTATTTATACTCCTCTGAAGACTTTGCTATTTCCCACTTTTTTTCTTTTCATTTGACCTGATTTTTAATGAATAGTCCTGGTTTTATAAAATGGAAGGTGTTGATGTATGGAACATTTTAAAAAGCTCTCTTTTCCAAGTGTCAGAAACCCCTCCAGCTTGCCAAAACATGGCCACGGGTGTAAATCCTCCTTGATAAAGAGGAGGAGTACAGAACGGCAACTTGGGGGTAGCAACAGAGCTGATTGTAACACAAGGTTTTCACTTCCTAGGGACTTTAATAAGGAAAAAAAGGAGCCGGTGACAGAAACTGAATCAGGCTGGAAGGAAAATCGGTTGATTTTTGGTGTGAATCAGCAATCCAAGAAGAGGATGCTCCAGGGCAGCGCTGGCAGCAGTCCTCTGCCTCCAGGATGCAGCTCAACCCTCCGGGCTGTCTCTGCTAAATGTACAACAAAACACAGAGATTTGGGAGTCCTCGGGCAGGCCTGAATGCTCGGGGGGTGCAAACAATGAGGGTCCCATTACTGTGGTGCAGAGTGAGATGAAATCCCCCAGATCCCACCAGGGCTTCTACCCCTGCTCATCTGAACCTCATCCAAAAAATCCAAAGCTCTCATCTCCCTCGAGGCCTCTGCCGCACTGCTCCGTGACCATAGCTAGCTTGCCCTCCGGGTAAATCCCTGCTGTAGGAAGTGTTTTCCATGGATTTAGCAGATGGGTGAGCTGAGATGGGGGATGAAGTGTGTCATTTGGGGCAGAAGTGGAAAGGGAGGTTCCTTGTCCCACTCCTCCTCCATCGTGACCACCGTCTCCATCTGTTGACACTTCAGCACACGATGCCAATTCCAGTGTGACTCCGATTAGTCTGCAGAGTGCTGCGTGTTGATGTTGTGGTTTGATACTTGGAGAGCTCTGTGAAGATATTTAATTAGACAAAATTAATTCCTTTGAGAGCAACCTTCTGGCATCACTTTGGAAAGTGCTAGGAAGCTTCTGTTGTTCTGACACTTGTTAAAAATTGGCATTGGCCATTTCCTAATTTATTTTTGAAAGGACAGTCAAGCCACATTGCTCCCCAGGTCAAATGGGAGCTGTGACTTGCCTGCCAGCAGCGCTATGAGAACATGAGGTGCCAGACCTCCTCACCAGAAGTCACTTCCCACAGCTGTTGTCACCCTGAAAGGTTTCCCTTCTGCCTGAACAAGTCCTTTGGTCTCTTTGTTTCTGTCCCTTTTTTGACACCTTCGCAGTGATTGTGGGTTCTGATGATGACAAGACAGACAGGGTAGGGGGGGGGAGCATCAGTGGTGACGCTGCTGTCCAGCTCTGCAAGGTGACATCCCTTACAGCCACCCAATGGGGACTGGGAGGTGAATGGGTGCCCCTCTCCCTGCCTTTCCTTCTCCTGCAGTCACACAGGGATACAGGAATTTCTTGTGGGACCATCTGCTGCTAATTCTGCAAAGCTTCTGCACATAAAGGCCCAGAAAGGCAAAATCTTAATATGATTAAACTTCAGGAGCTGCAGAGGTCTGCGGCTGTACCTGGTTTGGAGTGGGAAAGGAAATGGCACAGGCTGGAAGTACTGTGCAAAACAGAGTTAAACCTGGAGCAATCCCTGTAAGCGTCTTCCCTTTCATACTGCGCTCATGAGGCTCTGGCTGCTTGGGCCCAGTTAGATCATGGAAGAATCCTTTGGGATCAGTGGTTGGCAGAAGGGCCATGTCAAACTGCATATCCTCCCACCAGAGACCACTTCCTGGATACCCATTTTCCGTCCCAGCATCCAGTCCCCTCCTCTTCTCCCTCCAGGCTTCCACACGGGTTTCTCAGCATCTTGTCCATCAACGTCTGTGCAAAATAAAATTGTCATTTTGAGTGTTTGCTGTGGTTCTGTGTGCTTACACTGGGGACAGAACATTCCATGGCTGCCTTGTAAGAAGTGAAGGGTTGCAGCAGCACCAAAAGGGATGAGGTTCAGCCCTCTCCTGGCACAGCCTGAGCAATGCAGCAGCACAAAGGGAGGGACAGTATGATGTCCATTGTAGTCCCTCTCCTCACTTCCTTTGAATTGCCTCCTTAAAAAATGCACTCATATCACACTATAAAGGAAGAAGGAATCTATAGTTAAACACTTAATTTGGGGATGTGTGCAGAGTGCTCTGCAAATGGGGTGGTACCAGAGTGTGCTGCACATTTGCCATTTAAATATAGCTGTATACACACCCTCGGCCTCCTGAACGGCTGAAACCCTCCTCCTAGCAGGTGATCACAAGCCTTTCTATAATTGAAATGAACTTAATCCTGACAAAAACATAGCAGCAGCTGCTGTGAAAGCTGTGGCTGCTTTCCAAGTATTTCTTACATTCCCCTGATCTGTATATTAAAGCGAGACTGATTGCCACGCTGCAGAATCCTGCCACAGAGTGTCTCTTACAAGAGAGCTGCTGTGGTTTAGATTTAGGGGCTTTGTTGTATTTTTCATAAGAATGCTTTTCTCCTGTGTGATGATTGTCACACAAGGATCTGAGCTGCTCAGATATTAATTACTTAGGGCCTGCAACAATACACTAAAGTAAAAGGTAAATACAGATATTGCCTCTCTTTCTCCCACATACACTCTAGTGATATTCATGGGTGTTGCCTGTGTGGTGGGATAAAGAAGCAGAGCTGATTTTGGAGGTAAAGTGAGCTGCCAGCCCAGAGGATGTGTGCAGGATGCTGAGAGGAGACAGCAGCCAGCTGGAACATATGAGAAATGACTGTAGCTGCCCTCCTAATTTAACCTTCATGCCACAAATCTCTGCCTGAATCCCAATGTGCTGTGGAGGAGTGGGACAAGGAGCAGCTCTTTCCGTAATTCCTGATTTTTCACCGTTGTTGATTTTTCACTGTCTGCCTTGGCTCCTTTGAGTCCTTCCTCCTCTCCCGTCCCTGGATCTCCCCGGGCTTTGCCGAGTGGGACCTGGCATTCACACGGCACAAGCAACGAGCAACCATCAAGCAACTTCTCCGGCGAGAAAGAATGTCATGACCTCAAAGGCGAGAAAACCCAGCGGCAACAATCCAGGGAAAGCGCGGCTCGGCGAGCGTGCGACGCAGATCGTGCCGAGCAGCACTGAGCTCCTGCTGTCCCGAAGGCACGGAATAGCGAGGGCTCACAGCCCGTGAAAAACCCTCTGAGCAGGAGTACAACCACCGGAGCCCCGGGAAAGCTTGACTGGGAGCGGTTTGCCGGTGGGTTCCAGGGCTGGCCGGTCCCTGCAGAGCTGGGCTCGGGCTTCCCATCCGCTGTGCTGTCGCTGCTTTATGGCTTCGACTCCCAGCACGGAAAACATGAACTCGATCTTATTCAAACCGTCCCTTCGCCCCGAGCCAGCCAAGGCACACGCTGCCGTTCGCAGTGTGACATCCCAGGCTGTTTGAAGGGCAGGACAGAAGATGGTGCTGCCGAGCCAACATATTTTAACAAGAAAGCTTCCTGGAGCTGCTGGGCTTCTTTTTTTTTTTATTTTTTGACAGCTCCCGTTCCAAAATAATCTTTGTTTAAACTAAAGAGTTGTCAAGGAGATAAGTTTAAGCAGCACACGAGCTACAGAGAAACATCCCACAGCCAGATCAGGAGCAGATGTGGTGAAATATTGATGGGCCAGGGTCCCTAATTACATCTCCGACTGAGGAGCTGGCTTGAAATGTGGAGCCTTCCTGCTTTGTATGCGGCACCGTTGGGATAAAGCGATGGGATCCCTTGCAGAGCTACATGGGCAATTGGGCTGGGATGTCTGTGGCTAATGAACAGGCGTCAGCCTTGTGGGAGCTAATGAAATGTTCAGTACCTCCAGGTACCGTCTGTGCCTCACTCCTGGAGTTTAATCCTCTTCCCTGCTGCTGCCTGGGCAGCCACACTCCCTGTTTACTGGATCTTCTCCGTGTAAAACAACAGGGGCAGCAGAAAGAACAAAAAGCACCTTTGATCATCAAACTCGGAGAAATGGTGTGAAGCTCTTAGGCTGTGCTTTTTTTTTTTTTTTTTTTTTTTTTTTTTTAATGAAGACTTATGTTACCCGAAAAAGGCAAATAATTTCCATCCATAGTGCTGGCTGCTTATTTTTAATAGGGAAACTTTAGCTCAAACTGAGAACAGGTATAGGAAACTGGGTTATGTTTCACATCCAGGGCACCCTCATGCTTCACAGTTCACCTGCCTGGGAATTTCAGTGGTTTGGTGGAAAGAAACATCCTAAATTCAGATGCCTTTTCTAAATCCGATTGACTTGGCAGCTATAAACAAAGTGGCTGTAAAAGAAGGGGCTGTCTCCCAGTATTTAATTTCTAACTTGCATGGCACCTGTAAATTCAACTAAGCACAGGGTGCTGAGCATCTGATGCACAGTGGGACCATGTTCTGCTTTGTGCTTTCCAGCAGCCCCATGCTTGGTGAAGTGAGTGTGGCTGACAGGGCTGGAAATCAGAATTCGTGCTGCACCTTGGCAAATCTCGATGCTGACAAATGAGGCCTGTGCTGTTAATTCCTCTAGAAAAGGTGCCACACACAGGCACACCCATGGACAGATGATGATGGCCATGAACTGCCAGGAGCCTTCACTCCTGGCCTTAACACCAATTTTCTGGGTGAGCTCAGTGGAGCCACTGTGTCTTCTTGTTTTCATTTCTCTGGCTCCAAAGCAAGAATAATATTTATCACTTTTACAGGCCACACTAGAAAGATTAATTAGCTAATGCTTGTTGAGTACTTTGAAGACACAAAGCAAGAAATGCATATTATAAAATAAATAAGAGCAGTGAAACCCTCATGCATCTTTCTTCAATAAATGCTTATATGCCATTCTCCTACATTTTCTATCAATCCAAACTCTGGCACTCTCAATACAGAATGGTCTGGAATTGCCTCAGTTTCCCCATTGTGTCTCCAGAACAGCATTAATTGGGATGATCACAAGCTTTTACTTATTATTTTGTCCCAGCATTCCTGAGCAGTATGGGAACGGGTGTGTGCAGATCAAACACAGAGACACCAGGCTCAGGGACTGGCCCTTGAGCCTGTAATCCAAAACCACTTAACAGGAGCCTACATTTGTTAAACGAGACAATCAGTCTTCAGCTCTTCCTAGAAAAGCTGAAAGCAGAGGAAAAGGCAGTGTATCTTTCAAAACACGACAGCGTTAGAGGCCATCTTTTCCTAAAGCTCCTGTATTTCTCTCAGCGTTTTCTGTGCAGCAGCTCATTACGAATTACTAATTACCAGAGCAGGCCAGGCGGGTCTGTCACTGACCTGCTGTGTAAGCTGGGCAAAAAAATGGGTCTGTCCCCTCTGCATTGACTCCTTGTAAAATATGTGCTCTGAAGAGGCTTGAAGCTTAATATAGGTCTTGTTAAGTGTTCATAAAAGATAGTGAAACCCTTAGATTAAGAGGTACACCAGAGGAGAATGATAGGGTTATAAAATCTATTTCTACACATAACTCATATTTATATAGGGCCTTTCAATCTAACAGATCCCAAAGCTTTTTTTCAGCATAACACCCTGATATACTGTGTTCGCTTCACCTACCAGTTCAAGGCGACCTCCTCTGAAGTGAAATGTGGCAGCTGTTTAAAAGCCCCGAGCAGTAGTAAGTTTAATAATAGGAAGGCATTTATATGGTCTTACAAACTTCAAAGAGTTAATTCTCTGCCCCTTCACGAGGCAGACAAGGTTTATTATTCCCATTTCACAAAGGCAATATAACAAGAGTGGACAAGAGTGGAGGAAATCTGCACTCCCACAGATTTATAAAGCAAAATTCCGTGCATGAGGCTGAAGTGCTTTTAATCCCACATAGAGAAAACATATCAACATGTCTTATTTAAAAAAAAAAAAAAAAATCCTTTTCTAAAAATAATGATGTGGAGAGAGCTCTGATCTGGATTCTAACACCTGCCACTTCTGGTGAAAAAAAAACCCTCCTCAAGCACGTGTTGACATAGAAACATCATGGTCCACAAATGCTTCTGTGCCGTGAAACAAATTGGGCGCTCAAAATATACTGCCAAGAATCAGACAATCTGTTTTAAGAGGTCCCAAGAGTTACTAAAACCCTCTTGAAATACAGCAGGAGAGAAAGCTGCAGCAGCCCCAATCCCGGAGGCAGGCTGGCATTGTTCTTCCACCACACGCGGCTCCATGGTTCTCCCCAGCTGGCCTGCATCACACAGCAATGGTGCTTCCAACGAGCAGGAAAAGCTCCTTCTGTTATCCCCAGAGGCTCCGCGAGACGGTCCTGAACTTGGGAAAAGAAAGTTAGAAAATTGCTTGGATTTAATCACTTATCATTGGGAACTGGAGTCCCATCCCCAGGTGATATCACCATTCTCATATTGTTTCTTGAATGCAGTCCTGATGCAGGATGACGCAGGAGCTTAAAAGGAACATCTGATCCCTGTGTTCCCAAACACCTTTTCACTTGGTAGCACAGAAGTCTCCAGCTTTCATTCCTCCTACTGTTCCCCAGCAAGGATCTGCCCTATTGCAGCGTCCACTCTTATTTGCAGGCCAAAGTGAGAAACAGCCTCTTTGATCCCTCAAAATCTGCTTATGTTCCCAGACTGCATAGCCTGTGTCATAGTCCCTGCAGTCTCCCTGCAGCCCTGGGCAGCTTTCAGTTGGGGCTGCAAAGCTGTTTTCAACTGCGCTGCCCAAGCTCCCAACAAATGGATCTGGAAAATCTTCCATCCAAAAAGCCAATCCCCTGCAGATGCCCTGAGTCACTCCTACAATGTGAGCGATGCTCAGGGCTGGTGGAGGGTGAGCTGTGGTCTCTGTGTCTGGCAGGATCTAGGACAGGGAACTGGGAGAGATGAACTGACCCATGCCGAGCATCATCAATCCTCCAGCAAAGTGATTTCCATCACGGGAGCACATTAGCTACACGAATCACATCCCATTCATCACCGCTACTGTCTGGATGTGACTCTGCCAGCCAGAGCTTGGCCTCTCTCTCCAAAAAGCCCCTGATGTGCTGCACAGCAGCTTCACCATGCAGGACGTGGATCAGTGCTCCTGCCTGACTCACTGTCCCCTTCCTCACTTCTTGGGAGCTGCGGGAGCTGCTCCCTTTCATCCCTCTGGCTTCACAGTCCCTGGATAAAGCTGTGCCTCCACAGCCCCACTGCAGCCTCTGCTGTAGAAGGACGGCCAGGGAAAGAAGGAAGGAAGGAAGGAAGGAAGGAAGGAAGGAAGGAAGTGATAGCATAGGGTTAAAATGTTTCTAAAATCGTGGTAGCCAAAGTAGGCCTTGGGAACGGGAGTGGGCATTGTCTTTACTAAGATCATGTGAAACTGCACTTGCGTATTCACCTGTATGGTACATGATAAACTTAAATGCAATAATTGGTTAGTAAGTAAATATAATTAAGAAACAATTGTTTAATCACAACGAGAATCATGAGAGAAGAACAACAATCATGAGAAATGCGGTGGGAAGGGGACTTAAAACTCATGCTCGGGTGAAATCAATATACACAATAGAACAATATTAAGATAATAATTAATATATGATTATACAACAGTTATGTAAGGAAAGGGTATAAAAATGTATCCATCGCAAACCCATGTCGGAGTCAGATTTGGGTTTGTACCCCTGATTCCCAGAGCTCTTCAATAAAAGCACCTGCATATAATCACACTGTGATTATGTGTTTCTACGCTAACAGAAAGATGGCCAGGGAAGAAAAGGGTAACTTTAGCACTGTTGGCACCACGCTGCAGGCAGGTCCTGTGCCCTCCATCACCTCCCTGGAGCCGTGCAGCCGAGGAAGCTGGTCTGAGAGCAATGTGTCATGAACAGCTGCTGCAGGGCCCTGCCAAACCACCTGGCCTGAATTCACAGCCTGAGGCTGACACTCCTTCAGGCACACGAATGAGGATGTAGAGCTCTGGTGCTCAGACATAAAGTCTGGGCCTTTCTGACTCCGTGAAACTCAAACACAAGAGCAAAAGCATTTCCTAGTGCTGTGGCACTGAGCTCACAGCACAAAGCTTCTCACCTTCACTGCCATGCAAGTCAAACATGCCACCAATCTAGACGATGGCCCAGGGGAGGAATCTCCTTGACATATTTGATGCCTTATGAGACAATGCAGATGTCATGGAGGAGATCCTGCGACTTTGCTTCCTTGGCAACCTCGATGGCAGGAACCTGAACATGCCACTGGCTCTGTACGGCCTCTGGCCACATTCATCCAGTGCTCCAGCCCTGGGGAGGAAGTAGCCCAGCTCTGCTGGTGGCCTTGGTGGTGACAGCAGCTCTGCAGGGGTCCGTGCTCTCCCTGTTCCATGTGCTCTGTGGTGTCCCAGCTCCGCAGGCAGCGCTGGTTTTACTCTCAGCCCTGAGGAATGAGCGTTATGAAATGTGTTCTGCCGGCTCTGGCTGACGACGTCAGTTGATTTCTCAGGCTGACAGGGAGATTTGCAAGCTTAGGATGGCTTAGAGGTCCTTATTTACAGCTCACAAGATGAAGCCCAGACCTAAACACCCGTATATTTGTGCTCAGAGGTTGAGCAAGTAAAGGAAATGTTTAAATATCTCTCCCTCCTCTTGATTCCCTGCCTGTGGAATGACTATCCATCACAGGTACGAGTGTGAGGATGGAGCTGCCCGTCTCTCCTTCACTGATGGCTCTGGGGAATCCCCGAATCCACATCATGGTGGGTGAGTCACTGTCCTTCCCATGGAGGAAGGCATGGCACAGCCCTAGCTGGCTGAAATGAGGGGACAGAGTGAAGCCTAGGTCATTCTGGCACAATTTATGGGATGAGACGGTGGAGCACAGGCACAGGATGCTCCCAGTCTTCAACTGGTGTTAAGTCAGCAGAACTGCCCTCACCTGAGAAGCAGGATTTTTCCATTAAATAAATCCTGCAGCTCTTTCTTTCTTTTTTTCCCCTTCCCTCTTTAACTCTGACAGAATCCCATTTAATCTGTAGGGAGCTTTTCCTGAACAAAAATCCCCACCAGGTTTGACCCTGACCTTTGCAAATAGAAATATGATGTAGTGAGAATTGAGAACTGAGAGTCAACTGGCATCTTTGCTTTTGCTGCTGAAATAGAGCAGGTCGTTTCACATTTCTATTATGAGCCTCAGATAATGGGGAAGAAAATTAGGTAATTCCATTTTTTGGATTAGCTGGTTTTCTTGTCAGCTGGGAGATGGGATCTGATGTATGTGGAGAATGACTGGAGGCACTGGATGAACAGAACAGCTGGTCACAGATATGGTTCGGGATTCTATTTCTGCATGACCTGCTCCAGAGATATCAAAAGAGATTGTGGCCATCTCCCCTGACATTCATACCTGTTTTCCAATGCTGACTTCAAAGCAGTTGCTCTGCATTTGCCCATATTTGAATGAGTTGAGAATCTGGACCATTGTTTAAAGATAGTCTTGAAACTTGCCTAAGCTTTGAAATGATTGAAAATGAGTTATGCATGGAGACATGAAAATTAAAGTACACCAAGGAACCCACAGGCAACAGCAAGATGGGCAGGACAGGAAGCCTTGCCAGAGCTGACAGGTATTTGTTTATGGGGAGAATTAGAATCTCTAGTTCAAAGTCTGCAAATTGCCCCATGAAAGCACGGCTTCCTTATCACCGAGACTGAATTCTACAAACAGGCATATGTGAAAAGAAGAATTTGTAGAATCAAGAGCAGCGTTAGTAAAAAAAGAAAAAAAAAACCCAAAGATCACTGCATGAAACATCAATAAGCACAGTGAGAAACAACAGGATACCAGGCAATCTTTAATCTTAGAAAAAAAGAGACACAAACCCAATGTCTAGAAAGCAAAGCCTGATTAATTTAACAATAAGTATTTTAAAACAAACAAAAAAAAAGCGGTGTGTGTGATTAATGAAGCAAAGTGTTTGATTTTTCATTTCATGGGGTCTTCAACTTTGGACATTCTGGAAGAGATGCTTTAGTGGTACCTTAGCAAGCTCACTCGAGGATTGAAAGGAGCAGATTTGATGTTCTCATGCTTCTTTCTGATCTTAAAAATCGGTGAGCCTTTTCGGATTTGGTAAAGCACTTGATAACGTATCACAAAATTTAGCTCTTTGGATGATCTGAATGCAATAATCCATGGACAAAATCACAGCTGAGTGGCTGCAGACAAAGAGGAATACTAAACAGAGAGTGATTCTGTTACAGAATTCTGTTTATTAGAGCATCACAGAGATCAGGTCTTTGGTCTTTACTGACATTTTTATTGATGACTCTAAGGAAGGATTAAACAAAAGGATGACAGGCATTCACCCAGTGACATGAAGTTTAAAGGGATCACAATTACCAGGGTAAGCTGAAAGATAATGCAAAGGAATCTGGATAGACTAGAAACTCAGGGCAAGAATTCCCCAGTGCAGTGAATCTGAGACCTGGGTGGATTGAAACTTTCATCTCTACAGATGCCTATGGGCTTTAAAGATGGTGCTCTTTAGGATCATGCCATGGGGTGAAGAACCCAAAAAGCACAGTGTGTGGGGAGATGCTCCACGTGAAGGCCTAGAGATGTGATATGGCGAGCAAGAAAGAAAACAGAGTCCTTTAGCATTTCTGGCAGGCAGGTCATTTAATAAACATGTCTACCAAGAATCTTCTCTAATAAAACTCAATGTATCATTTCCGTTCACCGAGCTGGTGTCATGTCTGCAAACTGCACACGGCTTTGTCTCCTCCATGCATTAATTTCCATCCAAATGCCCAGGCAGAGCCTCTATTAGCCACCTCTGTTTACGAGAGTGGATTATTCAGGGAAGCGTAACTAACTCTCTCTTATTTCCCTGAAATCTACGCTCGCTCCTCTGCTGGCAGATGAAAATTTAGAAGTCAAAAAGTCTACTGCATTTCCTTTGGTTTAGGTGTTTGGGGTTGGATTTCAGGAGGGATTCTAGAGATTCCAAACAAGGTTTAGGCCTTGGAATCTGCCACGACACGCAGGCAGTGTTGATCTCCCTTAACCCATCTCCCAGCACCTCTTGGGTGGAAGAGAAGGGGGCTAGGACAGGGAGAGGACTCCTAGGGTCACTCTCAGCTGCAAATGAATCATTGATCTGTAAGCCCTGGGCAAATTGGGCAAATTGGGCAAATTTAGCCAGCTAGAGCAGCTCTTCTGTGCAGGTTTCCCGGCCATGCTGTGGAATCCCTCCCTTCAGGACACTATGCCAGCAGCCAGGGAAGGACATTCTGGAGGAGAGGTAGGATGGAGCAGTGCAGCCAGGGAACTGGGACAAGAGAATCCGATGCCAGATTGCTTTAGATGGCTCCAGAGCACCCAGGGCTAAAGGATTTGGAGTAGATGGGAGCAGAGGAATGATGTCTGCCTGTAGGTTCACACCACCCTGCCTGAGATTAGCTAAAGCCCACTCGCCTGTGGAAACTCTGTCTGCATGATTTCTCTGTTCTGTGACCTACAGGCCTGTCCCACCTTGCACTGGCTGAAGCTGACACGGATCCATGTGCAGAGCACCCCGTGCCATCACTCCATCCTCCCCTGGCCAGCACTGCTGCCCAGCGTGGCTTTATCTCTCTGTGAAATAAAGGTCATTTTGGTGCTGTGCAGGTACTGATGGCTTTGAAGAGAGGCTTTGAAGTACACTATAGAAGTAGACACTATTACCCACTGCCCAGGGATTTGGAGAATGTTTAGTCTGATTAAAAAGGCTTTGCATTCTGCTGGCAGGAAGCATGACATAAAGTGGAAAATTTTTCTGAGCTGAATTCAAATGAGTTGATTTTTCTATCAGCCCTTCTCCTAGAGAATGGGTATGCTGCTCCCTGCACTGGGAGAGGCTTCATGCTCTAACAAGGTTCACTCTACCAGTAAGGATTTGAATTTAGGACTGAAGTTTTAAGGGGTTTGATTTGAAATGAAGTTTATGGTACACTGGAAGACAGTAAGTACATCTGGCTCAGGAGAAAGGCTCATAGGGTTTTTGGTGCTCAGGATTTAGAGACATGGCAGATTTGGCAGGGACAGGAGTTGGAGTAGGGGCTAAATTAGCAAATCTTCACAGCCAGAACCCCAGTGCATCTTTAGGGAGAATTGTATGTTATGTTTGGCTCCAAATAGTGCAATCAGACTCCAACTTCACAAACACCACATTCTTTCACAGGTGTTTGGGTTGGGGAAAGAAAATTGGGAGAAACAGGATAGGCTTATGGACTAGACATCTTTCATCTGAACTGCAGTAAACCTATTAGCATCCCACAGGTGAGGAGGGGTTTGTGGCACTCTGCTGATAACAGCACTGACAGCAGATATTTAGTGCCAGGCAAATTCTTCACAGCCAACCTCATTCGAAGAGCTGCTTCCAAAAATCATCAGCTGTATTTGGGGTGATGCTGAAAATATCTTAAATGGTGTTTCAGGAAGCAAAAAACAAGAGATGGGTAGAAATTGCAGCTCACAAAGGCTGGCTTAAGTGACAATTTGTGTGGTAGGAGGTGACATTTATTTAGTTGGTTTGAAGGGAAACAAATATATTTTACACCCACTCCTCTTGTGCCGAAATTTAGTTGAAAAAAGCAGGTTTGCTACTGGAGAATTATCAAGACATTTTCCCTTTCTGCTTTGCTTTTTAAACGGAGTGGAAAGTAGGTGTGAGGTTTTTTCACCGTGATGAGATACCTGAATCTTCTGAGCAGCTCGATTCCTACCCCAGGTATCTTTCTGATATTTGAATTAAATAGATGATAACAAGCAACGGCAAATTTTTAGCAATTTAAGAAATAATCCTTCCACTCCTGATTGCTTATCTTTTATCTTTGGATCTAGTAAGGTCATAATCCTACTGTTTCTTCACTCATCCATAGAGACCCTCCAGCCACACAAAGATAAGGCTTCATGATGCTAAAGTAAAACCAGAAAAATCCTTCTCTGGAAATCACAACAAAAACAGCCAAACAGAAACTCCGCTAACAAACCACAGCATTCAGCCCTTTCAGAAAGCAACAAACTGCAGTGAGAGCTCAGGGATTTCCTGCTGTCAGCACACCTTTTGGGACGCCCTCCTCCTGATATCCATCTTGCTATGAGACAGTCTCAGGTCTGGTTCACACCAGGGATTTGGAAGCCTGGCTGCAGATGTTAACAGATGTTTCCCTACTTTCCCCAGAGAGTGGGTGCCACTTGCACATCTATAATCCCCTATGAGCTGATCCCTGTAACAAGATGCCACAAGGATTTAATCTCACAGCTTCCAGGGGAGCTGCTTCACGCAGAGAATTATTCCAGGCAACTCAAGATCACTGTCATTCCAGGGAGAAGGCCGGTGCTGGGATGACAGTTACAGGCACTGCTCAGTTAAACCAGGATTACAGTCTGCTGCTGCTGAAAGGGGGATGTGTTGGAGAGCCAGGAGGCAGTTTGCCTCATCCCTGCTCCCTGCTCTGCTGCGTTTGGGATTCCTGGGAGCTGCAAACAGTTGTTTGGCCAGGAGTATGACTCCCAAAAACTCGCTGTTCCATAGCCCTTGGGGGCGGTTCATAATTTACAGAAGAGCTCCCAGGAGCAGTGGCTCCAAATCACGGGTGTGCTGTGGGACGGGGAGGGTGCATCACCTCTCCAGAGGCACTGCCAGGGTAAGCTGCTCCCCACGGGGTGGACAGGTGAGTGACAGGGCACCTCTGGGCCCTTCAGCCCTTCTGGAGACCGGCTGCACGCTCGAGGGATGTCTGCTGGTGAGAGCTGCATCTGCATCCCGAGCTGCTCTCACAGAGGCAACGACCACGGTGTGTTAGAGCAGCATCCTACAAGGGCTCAGGTGGATTCCCTGCTTCTTCTGCCTGTGCAGGACTTCTAAGACATGGGTAAGTAGGTACTGATGGATGAGAAACACTATCACAGCACAGGTATTTCCTCTTTCAGCTGGTCTGACTTATTTTCCTGCAATGACAAAATAAGTGCCATGTCTGAGGACGGTTCAGCTGCACTGGGAGATAGTGTAGAGGTTAAATCCAATTCTGTTTATTCCATATCCCGGTCACTTGCAATTCCAGATGGAGTCCTGCTACTTGGCAATCACTTTAACATCATCAATGAACCTCTAAAGCCATCTGAGGCTGCAAGATTAGCCACTACCACCCCGATGAGTTTATTTCATGCAGCTGAAATGAAGAAAAGCAGTCTAAGGACACCATTTACAAACTATCAAAGGAAAAAAAAAAGCTTGAATTGTTTGTCAGCTTCCTTCAGGTTGCACTTCAGCAGGCCATCCAGGACAGACTGCATGAAGAGGCAGTGAAGCAGTGGAAGGCAAAGTCATAATTGGCTTTTGTGTTCTCTGATTATTGTTATCCAAACTAAACAAAGATTTGTGGTTTACTGCTGTCCCTCTTTTCCCTGTTTTTTTTAGATTAACTGCTGCACTGCAATGTTGTGTGTATTAGCAAAATTGTAGAACCTGCTCAAGAGATAATCTCTGCACCCCAGCTTAATGACTGTACCAACCTCATTTAAAATGAATCTGCTGCTTATCATAGACTTAAATTACAAGCCTTTTGCAGCGGTAACACTGGCTTTTAATGTCTGCAAAAAGCCATAAATGCTTTAGAGGGTTATAGAAATAACAGGCTAATGTAATGTGCTAACTAGGAATGTGCAAAGACTTGTCCAAGTATATCTGAAGCTCCTGTTTCTCTACACCACTGGTCTTTAATTAGCGATAGGACATCTTTGCAGCACTTGGACCACTCGTGATAGATGAGGCATTGCAGTTTTACTGCACTGCTGGTTGAGGTTATCTATCGATAGTCACTGGAAGAATGATTAAATCTTGCAATTACCCTGTGCTCTCTTGTCTGACATCCAAGCTCAAACACCCTCTGATGGAGAGGTGATTGCTCCTTGAATTTATATCTCTGCTAGTAGCCTGGCTTTTTGGTTTTGAGATGTCAGAGGTGGGCTCACAGAGCACTGATATCTTACCAGTTCCATTTTATTTCCTTCCTTACTGGACCCTGGTCTTTTCCAGAAGGTGTATTACTTCTGCAGCGAATCCTTGGGAATGTAGTTTGCCTCATTTTGTACACATTTCATTTCTCTCACAGAAACAGTTATTTATTCCTGCAAATCCAGCCTGTCTAGATCTGACAACTGAGCTAGCTTCAACTCCTTTGCTTATTTCTTCTCTGCACAATTTCTTGCAAATTTTTCCCTATTCTGAGAGCTAAAAATACATCTGGGTGCTGCCTGGAGGCCATCTGAGAGCACAAAGGAAGGGGCAGCCCAAGCTTCATATGCATTGCTAAGCAGTGCATGAAGAGCCTTCCCCACACACAGGGTTGCTCCTGTAACAGGCATCCATAAATACAGAAATCTGCCATTCTCAGAAGCAATTGCATACAGAAACACACTCGCTCCTTCTATTTAGCCAGCACAGACTCTTCTACAGAAAGTGCAATTGCTACTGAGAGCTCCAACTTGTAATGACATCGAACAGGTGTAAACGGGAAGAAAACTCAGTGGGGAGAAAAGCTCCACCAACTCCCACCCCTGCAACCTGCAGAGCCTTCTCCTCTAGGAGTGTGTTTGTGTCAGGAATGAAACACAAGCTTCATCGGAGGGGAAACCAAATACTTTCTGCATTTTTCACTGTCTGACTTTCCTCTCAACTTCTCAAAGTCGTGTTCTTCCACCAAAGCTCTTGGGAACACTGGATTTCACAGCTGCCACTGCTAAGGGGGAGATGAAACCAAGATGTTGCTTCTTTGTTATCCAAGTGGGACCCTTTGTCCTATATACATGGAAAACATGACTTACTAGGTAAAATCTAAACCTCACAAACTAGTTCAGATCCCCAAAAGATGACTGTTCAGATAAGATGTTTATTATAGAAGGGCTGGTAAACTCCCCTTGTTCTTATTTATTACTGCTGTGTTCAGAACAAACCACATGATGTCATTGAAGAACAGAGTTGCGAAATCCCACATTCCAGACCAGGACCCAGGAATGATTCCCAAATTAGGCAAATGACATGTGAAATATCAGTAAAGCATCTGAGGAGAAAAAAAAAATAAACCTATAAAAAAGCCAAACCAAAACAAAACAAGAAATCTTGAAGCCACTTGAAACAAATTATGCTCTCCAAAACTGTCGTGTTAATGGCTCTTCACCTCCAATATATTCGCTCAAACTGCGGGAAGCGGTTCTTGGTTTGGAAGTCCTTTACACGTCTTCCCTCAATCTATGGGGAAGCACTGCTCTGCCAGAGGGATCTGCCAGAGGCCAGGCAGCAGCCGGCAAACATCTCAGAACAGGCAGGGCCAGCAACAGGGTCAGTGTTCACAGATGACAACTCACGTGAGCAGCGCTCACACCAGTGTTTGGGAAATAGCCCGCACCACCAATCTGACCTCCTGCCCAGATGGAATTTTTACTGATTTATTTATTTTATTTTTTCTGAACAGAAATAAACCAAGGCCCCATGCTGGAAACTGGGAAAATGCACAAAAGTCAGCAATGAAATAAAGCCGGAACAATGCCCAATTCAGACGGTCTAGGGGGCCTTCTGCACAGTGTCCATGTCAAAATTTCTCCATCCCAAAGAACTTCCTGCAAAACACACAGGATGCTTTTATTACCGAGTGGGTGGCATTTGATACAGCATCCCAATTGGCCAGGGAGGCCGATGAACCAGGCACTATTTCACTGCCACCTCTCCAGGAGGACACTGCCCGCAGGAATACACCTCTGTCATCTCCTGCACAGCTCAGTCACCCGTTCTTAGAGATTATACCCTGCTATGCCAGCCCTGAAAGTACAGAGTTTAACAGGACAGAAATCAGCTCTTTCCTCTTTCCCATCTTTATTTCATGTCACTTCAGTGCCAATGTGCCCCTCTCCCCACTTACAATTATTTGGCAGCGATGAAGCTCTTGCGAATACTGAACATGGAAAGCAAAAGTAAGTTGTATTTGGCAGTATCATGGCACAGGCACTTTGCTTCCTCATTTACTCCTCACCTCGAACACTGTGTGCAGTTTTGGGTGTTGCAATAAAAGAAGGATATAAAGCTATTAGAGAGTGTTCAAAGGAGGGTTATGAAGATGGTGGAGGATCTAGAGAATGGTAATTGGTCACTGGAACAGGGCAGTGGTCACAGCACCAAGCCTGACAGAGCTCAAGCAGCGTTTGCACAACGCTCTCAGGCACAGGGTGGGATTTTGGGGCTGTCCCCTGCAGGGCCAGGAGCTGGATGATCCTTGTGATTCCCTTCCAGCCCAGGATGTTCCGTGATTCCTATAATTCTATGATTTATGCTCCCTGTCTGGCGTGGCTGATGGCACCACTCACATGCTCAGCGCCCCAGGATGGTTTGCAGAACCATGGCTGTGATCTTCACGCATCTTACATTTTTAAAGATGTGAAACATCTGTAAATACGTTACCCTGGAAGCAGAGCCCTGGTGATCAGCGAAAAGGCAAAAAAAAGACATAAATCTGATGTAGGAATTGTTGATGTAGCAGCTGGGCCGTGCTGACCCAGCAGCTCGGGAGGTCTGTGCCCTGTTTGATGGCAGTGTGAACCCTGTGATCGTTATGCAGCTGGGCCTATGTTGTGTGTTGTAATTAAAAGTGGCCACAGAATCACAGAAACAGAGCGTTTTGTGAAGGGCATCGAAAGGGGATCGAAATGATAATCGAAATCCAACTCCTGGCTCTGCACAGGAGACCCCAACCATCCCACTCTGTGCCTGAGACTGCTGCCCAAACGTTGCTTGAGCTCTGTCAGGCTCGGTGCTGTGACCACTACTGTGAGCCGGCAGTTCCAGCGCTCACCACCCTCTGGGTGAAGAACCTTTTCCTGATATCCCTCCCAAGCCTCCCCTGACCCAGCTGCAGCGGTTCCCTCGGGTCCCATCGCCGGTCACAGAGAGCAGAGACCGGAGCTGCCCCTCCTGGCGAAGCTGCAGCCCGCGGTGGGCTCTGCCCTGTCTGCTCTTCTCCAGGCTGAACAACCAAGTGCCCTCATCCTCCCCTCGTACGGCCCCTCCAGACCCTTCCCCACCNCGGGGCCCGGCTCAGCCCCGTGCCCGCGATGCTCCGCGACCTCTCCGCGCTCAAAGCCGCCGTCATCGGGGCCTGCGCGCTCACGGCCGCGCTCATCGCCTGCCTGCTGCTCCGCGTCTTCAGGTGGGGACCGCCCGCGGCAGCCGGGGACCCGGCGGGGCTGGCGGGACAGCCGCCATCGGGGGCACCGACCGAGGGGCCGGACGGGGAAAGCCCCTCCTGTTTTGTTATTTTATTATTTATATATATAACGCCTATCGTACATATAGTCATATATTGTATAATAACAGCGTGACCTGCCCGCTAGCGATGTGTTCCAAGCCCGGCCTGAAGCACGGCGTGTGTGGCTGGCCCAGCAGCCCGCGGGGAGCCGTGCGGGGCTGCCGGCCTGGCGAGCCCGCGCCTTCCTCCGCTGCTGCGGGGAATCGGGGCAGGAGCTGGGCTCCCAGCGGGATTTTCCAGCCTGGGGTACACCCGCTGCGGGCCACGGTGGGGGCTGGAGTGGGCACGAAACGCGTGCGACTCCGCTGGAACATCGGGGGATGCGTGCGGCTGTCGGCGGTGGCGGTGGTGGAGGGTCGCTGGGATGGGTGCCCGAGGAGCCGTGGGCTGCCTGGCCGTGGAGGCACACAAAGCCCAGCCGGAGATCCAGGCCCAGATGGCGAAGTGTCACAGCTCCGTGTCCGGCTGCTCGGCAGGGGCAGCCGGAAAGAGACGGGAGCAGCTGGCGCCCGGCGGCGGGAGGAGGCGAAGCCATGGCTCAGGTGACAGAAGCAGTTAAACAAGTGGAGTTGGCACGTTCTTCCTTGTTCTGTCTTCAGGCAGATCCTTTGTGCATGGCTGAATACTCTGCTTCTCCTACTTGGAGCTAATTCCTCGTAGGAAGGGCAGCGTTCACGATGGTAGTATTCCAAAGAGTGGTCTATAAACCGAAATGATCAGGGCTGATGCTTTCTGAAGAAATTGACATTTAACTGTATTCTACTTAAGTGTGTGCAGCAGCTGGCAGAGGCAATGCAAATAAATGTGCTCATAAAATGAGGTGGTTTGGGAGAGCCCAATAAAGTATTGAAGAGATTTTTTTTTTAATCAGTATATCTGCTTTGCAGCTGTATAAAGTTGTCATGGACAAACAGCAGAATTGGCAGAGGTTATATGAGCTGGAATTAGGAAGCCTATAACTAAGGCTTTTCATTCTGCACAAAGTTTCTACTCCTAGTTCTGTGTGATCTTGGAGAGTTTATTTTCTTTGCCACAGTTTCTTCTGAGTATAAAGCAAGATCTTGTGTCAAGGAGACCTGGCTGAATATTGGTAACCAAAGAGGGCAAACTGATAACTTTTAAAGGCCTTCCCTATACCATTATCAGCAAAAGCAGGTCCAGGTTAAAGTCACCTTGGGAAAGATGGATTTATTCTCCAGTGCCAAAGTCGTCATTATACAGCTGATCAGAGTTAATGCAGCATTAAAGATATGTTAAAATAAACACCCTCTGAAATGTCTTGTATATCGTTGGTAGAAACTGCTGGGGAAGTGGAAAATGAAGCTATTGGCTTCTGAGTATGTGTCTTTATCTGATACATCTTTAACTGTTACACTTGTTTGTAAACAGTTATCCCAGTTGCAAACGAGACAAGAATACCAACAGGTATGTTTGTACAGCATCACACTTGTAGCTGACAACGCAGATCAGTGGAGACTCTGTTGCAGAAGAGATAAGGGATTTACCCTCAATAAATGTAAAGCTTTTCTCCATCAGAATAAGAGCTTTGTTCACACTTAGTCAAAAACATTGTGATTTTTTTTCTGAAGAGTCATGGATTCCTATTAAAGAGATCTTGCTGAAATCCAATATTTGATTAAACTTTCACTGTAAACTTGTTCTGGGTTGCTGGAAGTGAATTATCCTTTTATATATGGGTTGGGGAGATGAAATAAACCAGTGATTGGTCAGATATTCATCACAGGCATTAGATTAATATTTTATACCTTTTATTTTATATATGCATCTCATTTTTACACATTTTTCTGTTTATATTATTTTCCTTTTTTGTTTGAGCAGGAATGGATATATTTCTCCAGTTTTCAGCTCAGTTCTTAATGCAACACTCAGAGTTCCTCTTCCTTCCTTTTGGAGATGTTATGCTCTGAATTCATCTGATGGTCCTGTGGTTCAGAATGTGGTATCACCCAAAGTGGTCTGAATTTCCTTTTTCTCTGTGGCTGCTGGGGTCTGTGAAGGCCAGCCAAGACTTTGCTATTTGTCTGCATGTGGCAAGGTCTAATTTGCTATAGTATTTATTTATTTATTCATTCTTTTTTGCAAGCTCAGTTCTGGGTTTGCTTTCTTTCCTATACCCATGGGCTCTGCATGCTCCCAACCCAAAACCATTTCCACAACAAACCAAATTCCATCTTATTCTCAATCAAATAGTCGGGTAGTTTGCATTACCAAGAAACACGGTGTCTTGCAAAAGACTGTGTGTGGCTAAATGCACTCTTTGATCTGTGTTTTGGATTTTGCCTTTTTACCTCCGTGATCTGTGCTGTTTCTCTCTCCTGGTGCAGCTCGGTTCATTCCATTGCAGTGCGATTCTTGGGATCAGCTCACAGGAAACACAGCTTTTCAGATGTGGCCAACTGTGCTGGTAGACCATATGCCTTCTGGGGAAACCTGATAAGTTACTTTTGCTCCAATGGGCCAGCTGAGAGCAACCCAAACCTTTAGTTGCAGAAAACTCTGCTCTATAAGCGTTTGCTTCATGTCTTGACCTGCCCTTGTACAAACAGAATCCAGGCTGGAAAGGCTGCTGTATATCCATATTTTTAGAAAGAAGCTACCTGCTTATTTTGCATCTCATTGCTTTGTTATTTTGCCTCTTGTTCAATTTTGATTTCTTCCTCAAATACCACTTTAAGCTTAGTTTTCCAGTAATAGCAAAACTGGTATAAATGACTGAGATTGAGGAGAGAGGTTCAAGCATATGACCATTGGATACAAGACCCTTTGTTCTATGAGCTGGACAATTGCTCCAGGCCATCCAAGGCTTAATCCCAGAGAGTTCTACTGATATAAAATTAATTATATTATAACCAGTTCGAGTACTCCAGCAAAGACAAGGCTTCTGCCCGCAACGGGAGAGAAAAAGATAAAATTACATTAAATAGAGAAGGAAAAAAACCCTAAAATCAACCAAACATCCAACTCCAAAACATATATTTGTGACCTATGTTGAAAGCTGTGGGCAGGCGGCAGCATTGATCGTGGAATCATAGAATCACAGGTTGCTCCAAGCCCCATCCAGCCTGGCCTTGGACACTTCCAGGGATAGGGCAGCCACAGATTTTCTTGAAAACCTGTACCAGGGCCTCACCACCACCCTCACAATAAAGAATTTCTTCCAAATATCTGATTTAAACCTGCTGTCTTTTAGTTGGAAGCCATTCCTCCATGTCCTGTCTCTACGTGCCTCATCTCCAGAAAACACGAGGACTTGGCTTAGTGCTTCAACTTTGTTACATACAGCACCATCCAGAGAGCAGAGATACCCAGACAGATCAACAGTAATGAAATATTGCTGATCTAATTCATCAGCTGGTAGGAAGCCTGGAGTTTCCTGAGGTTTATAGTTCCATAATTTTTTTTTTTTGACTGCTATGGGAGTTCATTAACAGGAAGTAAACTGGTCCTAATTCCATTCCGTATATAACATTGCTGCAGTTCTAGGAGGGACTGGCTTAATCAGACTTCCAGTAAGCACCCTACTTAGAAGGGATAAGAGGTTTTTTTGATTTTTTTTTTTTCCAGGGGATGGTTCCCTCCCTCTACATCTCTTAGCAGGAGGTAAGAAATGCAGAGACCTCTCTCTCTGGGTCAGGAAAAGGATAATCTGTGAATGTCAGGGTTGTGGACTAAAATAGATTAGAGGCGTAAATAATACAATGAACCAGTGAGTTGATTCGAGCACTTACCCCACCACATGATGCCTCAGAAAGGAGGATGAAGTGCTGCATATGACTGGTGCTTGATCAAAATAGCCCCCGGTCAAAGTACAGGCACAAAGTCAGCGTTCTGCTGTCGGTGTGTTGTCCTTCCCTGTGGTCTGGAGAGGGACGTATGTCTGATTTCGGGTGGGCCAGGCAGACCCTGGTGTGGTGTGTGGTGCCTCAGCTCTGGGTCTGCAGTGAAAAGTTAATATCCCTGCCTGCAGTTAACCTGGGTTTTCTTTCTTCCTTATGATTCTGGGCAAGACCTGTAGCATTCCGTCCTAATTACAGGGGGTGGCTGAATCAGCAGAAGCAACAGGATTTTTTTTAAGTGGAAGATGGTTTTCTGTGCTACCCAGAACCACTTCTAGCCTGGCTAAACCACTTGGGGAGTCCATTGTCTTTGTGCAAGGACCACAGCTTCCAGCATGCATCTTGTTTGCTTTTAGAAAACCCACAGAAAATGAATGTGGCTGGAAAGGAGGTGCTCTCTTTGCTCGTGAGGTCTGATGTGTCCTGGTCCTTTCCAGGAGGTCTCCAAAGTTCATGAAACATTTGTATTCTGTAGTTCCTGCCCTGTGCTGCTCCGCTGACTCTGCTGCCTGGTCCCACCTGCTGAATAAAGTGCTTTTCCTTTTTGTGCTGTCGTTGCTGATGATTACAGGGATCCCACTGAGGTTTGGGAGTTTTAATGTGAAACAGTTTTCTGACAGGCAGCCTTATTCTATGTGCATGTAGGGAAACTCCCAGGGCTTTCCTGCAAAGTTAGCCCGGGTACTTCTGGTATTTATGAAGCCTGGGGGAGTTGTGCAAATGAGCAAATGAGAAAACAGGCTGCTGGAAAGCAGATTAATGACAAATTAGCTAGATAATCTGGGTTGGAATGGATTGAGAAAGGAGTGGCAAGGAAAGATCTTTTTGCCTTATCAATGGGAAACAACTGGTTGTAGCAGCTTAGCCAAAAACCAGCAGCAAAATGAGCTTCCTCCCTATCCTAGATGAGCACCATCATTAAGTGAGTTTGTGGAGATTAATAGGTCACTGTACAGTGAGTTCTGCTCTGGGTACTCTTGCAAGTGTAGCCCAAATAGACTAATTAATGGCTGGAGGCAAAAGGATTCTAGTTTCCCGTTTCTAAAAATATCTGCTCTGCAGTAATTTCTTCAACCACTCCATTATTAACTGTTTTAAGATGAACTCTGTGGGATAAGTTATGTTTTCTAATGGAGAGAATGAGGGAGGATGGGTCTCAGTAAATTGGGCCTGATACTTGGGTAGGATCTTAAATGGATCCCATGGAAACCCCCTGTAGCCTGTATGTGGGTGCAAAGTGGTAAGCCTGTGCTTGGTTAGTTCTGACAGGTTAGTCTTGGTCTGTGTTTAGGCTTCCCAGCATGAGTAAATATTTATTGTAGAAACAATGCGCTAGTTGCAAGAGGAGACCTCCCAGCATCACTTTGCTGCTAGGTTTTAACAGGGAAGCAGGGTAACAAAGAAGCGGTTTCAAAAGCATTTTCAAGTGTTTGGGTTAAGAGTCCTACTGTACTGGATATAAAATTGCTTGTTTCAACAACAGCAGTAAAAGAACAAACCACCCTGTGCTCTGCGTGACACAGCAGCACAGATCGCTCTAAAGATTAGACCAGGAGGTGACTTTCTCCTCACTCCTGATGCAACCTCAGCCTTCAGAACAGGGAGGAAATGCAAACTGCTTCATCCCAAGGGCTGGGACCTGTTTGTTCAGCCTTGGACTGCTGCCCAAAAGCAGTGCTTGGCCGAGGTACTGAGATTTCTGTATCAGAACTGGTCAACTGATTTGAATTTCCTTAACTTTAAGCTTGGAAGGGACCACTGTGGTGGAGATGCGTATTTAGGGCTGGAGTCCCACTGTCTCTGCAGTGCTCACACCTCAGTTCCTGTTGCTGTGTGACTCTTTTAAAGACTTCTTGAGGCACAAGCTGTGCTTTTGAATCCGGCACACCTCACGTGACGTGCCAGGGCAAGGCTTCTTGATGGTGAAAGTGCACTCAGGACATGCTGGCTGCTCAGAGCACTAGCTGTGATTACCAAAAATTAGGGCTGCTTGCTTGTGCCTGCACCAGCTCCCTTCTCATGCTTGGCAGGTGCCAGTTTTGTTTGCTAAAAGATGTAGGGGAAAGTTCTGCGTTTTGTTAACCAAAACAACCCACTTTTCTCCCCAAAGGTTGGCTGAGTACACATCAACACGTTCTTGAATGTGTAATCACAAAAATGCATTCATGCATGAGCAGTGTGACCTTCCTAGTATGCATGAAAACAGTAGGTGAAATAAAAAAAAAGGACCCACGCAATTCAAGGTAGAGGCAGAGAATAAGTTGGAAAGCCACGCACCAGGTGTTTATTAATTGAAAGTAAGTACTAGGAAATAGATCTCTCAAAACCGTGGGATGTGCAGGTGTGTGAGCGTCTCCATTTCAGAAGGAGGGTAAGGCTGGCATCTGTGGGAGGAGAGGTGCTAGGTACAGTTAGCTTTGAACGATGGTTGATTATTTTTCATAGCACCTGCAGAAATGGAGCCTGAAACTGCTCAGGTGAGACTCGGGGTTGTTGCTGTGGGAGTCCTGAGCTTGGCCTGACCGCGAGGAAAGCGAGCAGGCAATTTGTACCCAGACAGCATCACCTCCGTGCTCCTAATCCTGCCTAGAACATTCCCGTGGCTCAGCAGGGCTTAACCTGTGCTTTCTCATCTGAACATGTTCACTAAACCAGTGGCTGCTTCAGCTGATTAAGTCCATGTCTCACTTATTGAGTCTGGCAGCAGGAGGACGTGGTGGCTGCGGCGTTCGTGTGCCTGCCCTGGCTGCCGGAGCATCTCTGGTTTGTCAGCAGTGGAAAGACTGACGTTGATCTGGATTGCAGCTGATGAGAAACTGCTCCACAGACAGGCACAAACAGTGGCCTTGGAAAGGCAGCAGGAGGGGATGGAGGCTGGTTCTGCAGCGTTCCTGTTTGGGGGGTCTGAACCAGAGTCAGAGCTGGTGGGAACAGCTTCAGCCTCTCCAAGGAATACTATATAAAGGCAATCTTTCCCACCTCTGTGTTTCAGGTCTGGCAAGAGGCTTAAGAAGACCAGGAAGTATGACATAATCACCACCCCGGCCGAGCGGGTAGAAATGGCTCCTCTGAACGAAGAAGACGATGAGGATGAAGACTCAACAGTGTTTGATGTGAAATACAGGTACTGCTGCCATCCATCCAGTTAGACTTGCTCACTGAGCTCTCGTTAGTAAAGACAGCTCTTTTATTTCTCTGCTGGGCTATCTTGGCAGGGATGAGGCAGTCACAGTCTCCCTCTTTGCCCAAGCATTATCCCTTTCCTTTGCAGCCCTGTGGCCTGTTCCCAGCACACACAGCTCTGTCCTCCCCTGGTCCTGCAGTAACCCTGTCACTAGCCCCAGGCTGTCTGCCCTCCTCTTTCCCCTGCAGAGCAGCACAATGGGATGCACGTGTCCCAGATAGCTGACAGGGTTTGACAGACTGAACTTCCCCTCCCGGGCAGCTGCTGGCAGTCATTCCTGTGTGCTCACACTGGATGGAGGGCTGTGGATCAAGGGTCGTGGATCCAGGGCTGCTTTCCCAGGCACTGCTATTGCTGTGAGCCTGGGAGGGAAATCAGAATGCATCTCCACAAGATTTGTACCAGAGTGCTCCTGTGTTGGTCTATGACACAGAGAGGACTGTGGGCCCTCACTGATGCTGTTAGCAGTTATCCCTTAGCAACAAACTTTCCTTAAATTTGTTTGTCTTTTTGAGATGGAAGTGGTGTGACAACCCAAAACTTCTGGTGCCTATTCTGGGCCTGAGGATTTATGGCAACAACTCAGCACATAAAGATGCTGCTTGTTGATTTATGGCATCAGGGTATCTGCATCTCTTATTTTTATTTGCATCAAGCCATCCACACTATTCAAGTTGTGTTCTCATCCAAATAAGGCCTACTCTAAGATCTGTCCTACTTTGACTGAAATAAGCTCTCCTAATTATAAAAATGCAGATCTTGACAACTTCTAACTGGAGATTTTATAGACTTTATTCTCATTGCCCATGTCCTAACTTTGGAAAAGGGGGAACACCACATCTGCTCTGAGCACATGTGCCAACATCTGAACCACTCACCACCGTATGCTCCACTGGTTGTTTCCAAAATCACTGCATTAGTTCGCTATAAAAATCAGGAAATAGTTGGGAGCCGTGAAACAATGAAGGGTGTGAGTCAAGCCTTAGTGTGTAAACAATTAGTTCTTGGTTTAGAAGACTCCTATCAGTCCTTACCTGACTTCTGCCGTTCCCTGTAGCTGCTCTGTGGTTGCTCTAATAATTTCAGCTTGTGCAGTTTGTACGTTGGGATGGAGCTTTGTTAAGCCCAGAGTGCAGAGATCTGAGTCGCCATGGCCTGTTTAAACAGCCAGCATGTCCCACCCTTTTCCTTTTAACTCCGTACTTTCTCTGTGGACTTTTGGAAACGGGATCAGAGGGTTTTTTCCCCAAAGAGTGAGAACAGAAGAATCTCAATCACGGCAGTGCTTCAGGACAAGATGTCTAATAGTAAAATAGTGGATGAACAAAGAGAGCTTGCTGGAAACCATTTGTCTCTTGAGATCTGTGTTTGTGTTATCTGACGTTGCTTCCCTGGAGCAGGAACTCAGCCGCTGTCACTGAAAGTATCAGCTCATCCTGGGTCCCTGTTCTTGGCCAACCAGTCCTCTTTTCAGCTGTGGGAATTCCTCCTTTCTGCCACAGTGCAGCAGCTATTAAATTGCACATTTTCTGCAATCCTTGCTGTTTCAGGCATACTTTTGTTTGGCTCGAACAGAGCTACTCAGTTTGAGGGGGAGATCATCTTACAGACAGCCCCTTAGCAGTGCTGCTTTTGGGAAAGCTTCTTTGAGGATACATTTGCTGTAGACGGTGTCAAGCTCTCTGGTTCCTTTGTGCAGCTTGGAGAGTATATCCCAAACAGTTCACAAATCCTGTCTCCAGTAAAGAGACTTCTTTGCAAATGTGAGTTGCTGAGTTCAACCATTGACAACCCCATTAAACCAGTCAGGAGGTTCTTCGTAGGTGCTTGTGTTCAGATGGGAAGAGAGAGATAGAGCTGCAGAAAGGGCAGCTCAGGCTTGCCCACAGGGAGTCAGGGAGCAAACTTCCAACAGGTTTTCTCTTGGGGTACCTGCCCCAGTCCTGCCCTACCCCCAAACTGGCATTCATGGTGTGGAAAGCTCTGAGCCGGTTTATCTGAGATCCCCTCCCATCGCTGAAAGATCTGTGCTGGCACTTGCATCTGTGTTTGGGGGAGTAATTGAGATTCTGTGCTCTCTCCCCGTGTAATGCAAACAGCTCTCTAATTAAAAGGCAGTTGGTGTGGAGCAGCAACAGGGGAGAAGCGACATTTACCTCTCCAATTGTTCTCATGCAGTTAATTTTCTTTCCTTTAATGCTTTGTCCTTGTGCGGATTTGTTTCCAGTCTTACATGAGGCATCAAAGAACAGCAGACATTGTAAATTGGGCTGCTGGATGAAGGTCATTGCTATTTTTTTCCACTTTTTTTTCAGGAGGCTTTAAGGTTTTAGGCTCCCAGTAGATCTCCCCCCCCTGCTTCCTTTGGGCAGTGGAGCAACAAGAAGTAACCACCTTCCTCCAGTAAGGCAGACTAATGAGACCACTTCAAAATCTTACCCAAAATCTTGTCATCCCTTTCTGTGGATGCAAAAGCCACCCACTGCTGCCTCAGTCGAATGTGTGCTGGATCAGATCCCCTCTTTGCAACCTCGTTCCAGTAGCAGGGAAGCAGCTCTGTCAATGGCCTTTCTAATCCTGCAAGCACAGTTTTCTGCGTGAAAAGGGGTGGAAAGTATAAAACAAAGATTGTCACAGAGTAAAGGTGCCAGATCACTTGGACATTTGCACCTCCTTAACAAGCTTAATGGAAACCACTGTTTTAGTATGTACGTTTCTGTATGTGTTTGCTCTGGTATTGAGAGAGGCATTGGGATAAAAAGTTCAGGAATTGTTCTGAAATTATTATAGAGCTACACGAAGAAAGCAAACCGAGCAATGGAGAGACTGTTTGTTCCTTGATCACCAATTCAGTCTGTGCTAAAGGCTGAAAAGCATCCTTGTCCAGTTGATTCCTGGACCATATTAACTGTATTGGTCATCATTTCCCAGATGTCAGGTGTTTTTTCAAGTTTTATGATGGGATTTGCTGCACATCTTCAAAAATGAGTTAGTGGAAAGCAAAATCCCATCCTCTATATGTGCTTTTTCTCATCCCACAAATAGATCTTGAGTTGAAGACTTCCCTCTCCTCTTTGCTCCTTTAGCACTTTCGTTCAAGAAGGCAAGGGGAATTTGCATGGGTTCTGTGATCTCCGAGATGGAGCTAAGCCATTGATTCATCAGGCGTTTGGCACTCAGGGATACTCGAGTAGAGAGCAGTGAAGTAAAGTAGGTTACAGGCAAACATCCCCAACAAACTGGTGTCCATCCTCCACCACAGAGCACTCTGCTTGTTTTGTGTAATAAGAAAAAAGAGATTAAAACAGCTGCAAAAAGAACCAGTTTCTGAAAAGGTAAATAAAATTGTTAGCTTGTTAAGCTTATTAACTCTAGCGTCGCTCATTGGGGGATTTCTTGTCAGCTTCAATAGGAGACTGAAAACAAGTTCTGAATAAATTCTGTGGTGCCTTGCACATGAAAGGCTTTGAAAGCACTTCAGTAATCTGGGATATCAGCAGTGACTCCTCTCCCTGCTGACTTGCAGCTGTTGGAGGCAGTGAGTTCTGCTCTTGCTTTGCTTGCTGAGCCCAGCTGGGGGAATTTCACAACTGTCCAGGGCGATATGTGCCATGTGACAGCCCAGAGCTGGGGAAGGAACTTGGAATTTAAATGCTAGTCCTGCTGTCAGGCTCCTAAATAACTACTGATAGAAAGTTTTTCTTTGGGCAGATTGAAGCCTCTGTCCTTCCTGTCGGCTGAGTAAAATTCCTCAGTTTGTTTTCCCTATGGATTGTCATCTTTCCCTCTAACAGCAGCAGCACCAGCAGAACGCAGAAGCAGTTTAGGAATGCATCTTCCAAAGTGCTCTTGAAAGGAGGAAGATTTATGTGTAAGGAGCAGTGGCAGGCTGAGGGAAGAGAGCAGGAATATTTATTCAACTGTTGTGGGTCTAAAGGGCTTTTGAGAGCTTGCAGGATGTTTTAGAGGAAAGATGTACCACATGTAAGGGCTGGATTCTGGATTCATCCCTTTTTCAGGCACTGATAGCATTGAACTGTATAGAAACATCTTCAGCACAGTTGCAGTGCTCAGCCTTTGATGTACTCGAGTCTTGGGAGTCTGTGTAAAATATGGGTTACACTATTGGTGCCTTCTCTAGGACTACATCCTTTCCAGATCCTGACTGCATGTGCAGCTCTGAATGGAGCATGGAATTGTTCCGTTTGTTACTGTGAGGTGTTCACTCTCAAGGGAGCAGCTCTAATGGATTTTTTTTTTTCCAGTGAGAGCTGCAGGCAATTCTGGATGATGCCAGGTGAATTGTGCTGGGGTTTATAGCAGCTTATTTTTTTTTTCCCCAGCAGGCAGCAGTGACAAGTTGTGTGTAAATGGAGGGTTTTCATTTATCCTCATCTAAAGGGGGTGCAAATCACCAACACAGGCAGCAGCTCACTATAAATACAACAAATTGCCAAAGCTTTGGTGCTGCTGTTAAGGATTTCCCATATGCCCACAGCAGGGGAGAAAAAGAGATAGTCAAAAAGCAATTTTTGCTGGGTTTTGAAGGCCATTTCTTTCCTGATGCTACTGTAGCAGTTGCAGAGCACACCCTGTTCTGCTGCTCTGCAGTCCTACAGGAGGGCTCTCACCTCCTTCCTGGAGTGTAACAAGTTCCTATTAAGATTTTTTTTGAACCCTGAAGCAGTTAAGGCAGTAGGGTGTCTGGAGGAGCATCCATAGCAAGGAGGATGGTCCATGTGTGCTGTTGGGTAAGGGGTGCACCAGTGTGTAAAAGCTGTGAGGTGAAGAATGTGGTTTCACGTGCCTCCCTGTGCACATTCCCTTCCCTGCTCTGCACAGTGACTGGCCACAGGATCTTCCAGCATCTGGGCTTTGTCTCATCCAACTCTGCTTTTGTCTTCCCTTGGTATCTCTTGTCCTGGCGTGGCACTAACATCCCATCAGTGCCGCCAGATACGCGAACTGCTGGAGGGGACCGGTGGCAATCCCAGTGAATGATGCTGCCTTTTCCTGTGTGGCCATTGGGATTTTTTCTTTCCCACTTCGCACGTGGGTTCTCATCTCTGCCTGTGAGCTATTTTAATTGCAAATCTGTAGCTGTACTAATTCTTCTGCTTTCCAGGTAAAGCAGCTCCGTGGAGCATCGGTGCCCTGCAAGACGTCATTCTGCTGTCGAGGGACCTGCTGAGCCCATAACTGTGAAAGGAGAGGCTTTCATCTCTGCAGCGTTACAACCAAACCAAGCCTCACCTCCTCGGGGTGCTGTTTGTACAGCAGGCTGTGGATCTTGTGACTAAAACAGCATCATTTGGTTCCCTGGTGTCCCAGCTCCTGCGTTGGAATGACCAGAGTTCCTCTTTGCAACCTCAGCTCTCTTGCTTTAGGAGAGCTGCAGTGTCACCAAAGCATGACAAGGTGCAGCTCCTTACAGTATAAATAAGTTTTGCGGAAGGAGGAGGACAAGGAAGACTAAACTGAGCTGCCCCAAGGACTTACTTTCTGAAATCCTAATTCAACACTCCAGTCACTGTTAAACTTTGGTCATTGTTAAACAGATCATGTGTTTAAAAAAAAAATCAAGAAGTATTTTTGGGCCTTACAGAGGTGACTTAGGACTTAAGACGGTGAAAATGTAAGCCATGCTGAAATGCCACACTATGTTTGGTGTAGGGTTTGGGGTGGGAGGGGGTTGGGAGGTTGGCTCATGTAGGATATTTTCCTGACTTGCTACTGATTTTTTTTTTTTTTTAACAATTGCACTAAGTTTTCATGATGACACTCATTGTCCCAAGGAGCTCTGATCAGACCAACTTCAGTAAGTGAGACCACAGGGAAATAGGAAGAATCAGGCATGCTTTAAACTACAACAATCTTGGATTAAAGAAGATATATTTTTGTAATTTTCTGCCCTTCCACTGGGAGTAAAACCAGTGTTTTGTACTGTCCTGTGCTGACTGTAACTTGTCTACAATTCATCTGTATTACCTTTTTCTAAGCAAAGTAAGTCCTCATGTGGAGTGATTGGATTGCAGAGAGAACATGTCTTATTTTTCATGGAAGCTTCATGTAAGTGATCTTATTCTCTGTCAAACTGGAAGTTTTCCCTTACTACCTGCTTGACAAAGCTCATTTAACTCAAGGATGCATTTTTAGCCGTTGCTCCCTGCTGTGCTTTGTGCTGCAGAGGTCAGAGCTGTGGGATGACACTGTGGGAATTAGATTGCTGCATCTGGAAAGGTCGGGTTTGGGAGACCACAGGCATCCAGGCATTCCAGGCCAGTGGTAGAAAGGGCAAACCCAACTGGGTTAATTTCTTTACTTTGTGGTTTTCCTTTAGAGAAACCGCAGATGAAGTTCAGACTTTACTGTTTACTGCACTCCTTTAACACCTTCTATTTTGGGTTTTTAAGCTGGCCGGAACCTTGCTTTTCTTGGGGAACACATCTTTTCCAATTGTTTTAGGATTGTCCCACTGTTTGCTTGACCCTCTCCCAGCCTTGCAATTGCAATCCCTCAAGGAGACTGCAGTTTCTGGCAAAGCACCAGCCTTGCAGCAGGCTGCCACTTTTGGGATTTTTATCTTTTTTTTTAAAGCCCTATTGAGATTTGAGGCTTGTTGAGAACACCAGACTGCTTTGTCATGATACCACGACCTGCGCCAGTTCTGTGTGGTTCCCCTTGGACCTTGAGTCAGTAAAAGGAGGTGAAGGGGAATTTTTTTCCTTTCCAGCAGCCTTGTGCATTCATCCCAGCAGCTGCCATACCACAGCTTGCTTTCCCTAGCCATGACTCAGCAAAGGCTTTGCAGACAGCCAACTCAGCCTGGATGGAAAAATCCCAAAGCAGACTGTTGTGTTAATATTAGTCATCAAGGCAGTATAAAATGCTCTGTTATTTTCATTCATGGAATAGTTTGAGTCATTCTGTGCCACTGTCACCAAGCAGTATTTGACATGTCAGCTGCGAGGTGAGGATGAGCTGGGCAGGCTGTTCTGGTTGGTAGGAACCACAGGGAGCAGAGAGCAGAACGATGCTGCAGGTTGAGGTAAGGTCTGGAGCTCTTTCCCCACCTCAGTAACAAAGGTTTCAGGCTCTAGGCTGGATGCTTCAGAAGGAAATACTGAGTTTCTTCAGGGCTGCAAGACTTTGAAGGCTGGGAATTGAACTTCTTGGGCAGACCGAGCCCTTCTGAAGTCAGAGAAGTGGCGATGCTGAGAGGAGAGAGGGAGGTTAAAAGCTTCTGTTGGCATTTGTGGAAGGAGGGCATGGGATGAGGTGGCTGCTCTGCCTGTGCAGGCACCATGGCAACGTGTTCGTGCCCACTCTCCTGCCACGCTCATTAAACTGAGCATGAGGCTCTCAGAGTGGGGGACAGGGAATGAAACCATCTCTTTGCACAGAAGAAAGGCAAGACCGAGTTATGTAGGAGAGAGATGAGAAGAAAAGATGCATGAAGGGCACTTCTCCCTTCTGAGGGCAAGTTGGTTCTTGAAATCAGTTTTTCCAGCAGCTTCAGGTCACTTGCTGAGTTAGGCTGGCAAAGGCCACCTGCTCCCCTTGCTTGTAGCTAAAAAAAAAAAAAGAAAAAAATCCCACTATTTTCACATCATGACCAAATCTCAATGGTGGACAAGGACCAGGTATTTAAGATGTTGAAGATGGAGGTGCTCAACGGCAGCTGGGATTTCCTGGCTCCTTGGGGAAGTCCCAAACTGTGTGCCATAAGCTAAAAAGTGCTTATAGGGAAGCAGCAGCTGCTTGGTGGAAATAGAAGGTCAACCTGACCAGTTGCTCACGGTCATGAAAATAATCAAAATGCTCTGTCTGATACTCAGTTGCTGTTGCAAATGTGAGGCAATGTTTACCTCTACAAAACTTGCTGTATGTGATTTAAAGTGTCTGGTTAAATATTCTATAGCTATATTTAGTTAAGATTTTAAGAGCACTTGATGTGACTCATCTAATAGTATATATATATGAATATTTTTTTAATAGTAGAAATCAGTTTAAAACATAGTTTTAATAATTTGAACTGTTTGGTTCACGTAGTTCTAGGAGTTCATCAGAGACGAAATAGCCATTAACCACTACATGAGTTTTTTACCTTAATGTTCTGTGTATCTTACACTGCAGATTTAATCTGATTGTGACTGTAACGTGTCTTAGTATCTGCTGCTGTTTTGTGTTGCATAGTCAAACTTGCTTTGTTCAAGAGCATTTTAAAAGGCATATTTTTTTGTTACAGAAAATGAAAACAGAAATGTTATTACAGCTGTCTGCCTGTAGCTCACTTACTGCTTACAGAATCCACCAACTCCTAGCTGAGGCAAACAGAGTATGTGAGTCAGAGGCTTTTCCCTTTGTGCATGTGGAGGGAAAACCCTGCAGAGAATTGCAGCTGCTTTACTCCAGCCACAGCCCTGTCACCAGAGATTACACTTGAGAAGCCAGAAGTCAGTGTGCCATGCTTACCTGCAGAACTAAGTACACAGATAGCTTTGTATTTGCATTTTTCCCCCCTTCTGTTCCCTGGAAGTTGCAGAGATGACTGTAAACGCTTGTTTAGCACGCTGACTTTGTGATCCCCTAGAGTTTATCTTAAGGCCAAACTTACTTGTAGGAGTCTACAGGCACTAATGAAGCTTGAACACTTAGACACTAATTAACTCAAACACTTTGTTCATAACTATTCCCTCTAATTCCATGTACATGGTATAATCTCTGCAGGGTGGTGGGCTGTGGTTTTTGTTCAAGATTTTTCCTTGTTAGATGAGTTTCTGCTGCTGCAGTTTGTGTGTGAGGAGGTATCAGGACCATGTGTTCAGTTTTGTGCAATTGCTTTGAAGTTTTTTTTAGAAATAATTTGTCATTGTGACCAAAGCTTCTTTTTAAGGAAAAATTGGTTGTGTTTGAATGGACTTCATGTGTTTCAGCAGAAACTGCCATCATTAAACATGTTCTTGAAATCCCTGTGCTGTGTGTTCTGTTAAAGGCAGGAATGGGAAAGGGGTGTTGCTTTTTGGAGTGAGGTGGATGTGAGAGCGCCTGTGTGATCCATTATTAGAGGGCTGCAGGTCCCTTTATCCTCTGTGTGACTCTGAAACAGAGCCTGACATGGGGGAAAACTGGTTTGAGCAGCATGGTAGAGGAATATGTTTAATCACTCAAGGTCCCCATCAGTCATTGGGAAGCTGGGCTTGCTTCTGGGATCAAAAGGCAAAATCCTCTGCAGTGGGGAAGGGATCTCAGTGCCTTTGACTTTGCAGCTGTGTTTGGTACCTCAGAGCACAAACTGCAGCCCCGTTGTCCCACTCTGAGCACCGCTGAGCCAAGCCCTGTCCCCTCGCTGGGGCGGCCAGGTCACACCACAGCTGTTCAGCAGCCTTCCTTCCCCTTCAGTCCTGCTGCATGAAGTCGCCCATCCCTGAAGCAATTTTGCCTTGTGGCTTTCAGGGCATGGCAAGATGCTGGAGTGCTGGAGATAAGAATCAGGGCAGTCTGAGGCTGCTTGTTCCACGCTTTTGGCAGTTCTCAGAGGACTGTTTTCATCCTGGTTGTGGAGGGCAGACACTCCTGGGCTCTGAAGCAGCTACAGGACAGACTGGTCCAGCACCCTGTGCATGGATCAGCTCTGTCTCCCTCCTCTGCCATCTACCACATGGTTTCTCTGCTTCGATGTCTTCATCTCTTCAGGAGCAGTCTAAGAGTGATTCAGTGCTGCAGACAAGAGGCTGCTGCTGTCTCGCCTCTGCCTTTTAAATTATGTCCTGCTAGCAAAGTAAACCTCAATCTAACGCAAAATACCCAACAAAATGCTGTCAGCCTTGAGCCAGCTGTTGAGCAGCAAAGCTGGTTTGTGTAGGAAGCTGTAAGAGCCCCCAAGGTGAGCCCCAGCCTAACGCTGGGTAAGCAGGACAGGCTGCTCTTGGCACGGGCTGCAGGAGTCAGGATGTCACAGAACAAAAGGCAGAGGCTGCAGTCACCGGTGTTCCTACCTTTCTGATGGGGTCTTGAGTGGAAGATGAGCAAATGACCAAAAATCTGGTGGAAATTATTGCCTAAATAAAAGCTGAAGAGCTGAGTTTGATGAAGGTGATTGCAGCTGAGGCTGTGTGAGGAAAGGGCAAGGCTCAGCTCAACCCTTTCTGAATTTTGACACGGGGAAGCCCAAAGCTGCAACAAAGATTTTCTCAGCCAAATCTTCATCTACTTTCTTCTTCTAAATGGATCCCATTAAAGGGTTATTTCTGCTGTATCTAGAAGAGTTCTGCATGGGCCAGAGTACAACACGGCTTCCCCTCTGCCGTGGGTGGCTGTTACCACCCTCGTACAAGCTGCTGCTCTTATTAGCGAGCGTGCGTGCAGGAGTGAGGTTAAGTGAACAGAGCTAATTCACATTTATAACCCTGGAGAAGGCAGGGGGGTGTCTTCCTTGTGTCTCAGTGTCAGTGATCTTTGGATGCCTTGATACTGATAACTGCAAAATTGTCAGCGGTGTGTGGCAAATGCTATCAGAGACGGGAGCTGAACACTGAGATGATTGGAATCATGCCTGACAACGAGCTCTATTAAGAGTATGAAACAGGAACAGCTCTAATTGCTTAAGACCGAGTGGTCTGTAACTAGGCTGCACAGAAACATTGACGATAGTTAATCTCCCTATCAGCTGGCAATTACCAATTTTGAAGAGGCCAGAAACTCTTCTAGCTCTGGTTTCAAACAGACACCCACTCCAGGTTGGCTCGCTTCTCCTGTGGCCATTTGCTCACAGCATGTTAGATGAGCCAAATATATTTCAAAACAGTACTTCTAATTCATGGAAAACAACTCTTCAGCACAAGAAAGCAGCATGGAAGGCGTGGCCGTTGCTTTTAAAGCTAAGAAGCAAAGGGTGTTAAAAATCCAGATGCAGTTTTTGATGGCTTAGGAGGCGCGGAGCTGGTTTCTAGGCTTTTCTCTCCCCTCATCCTGGTGTCTCCAGCCACCTTGTTCCCTCACTTGTCTCCCCGATGGGGGGACCAGCAGCACAGGGGACCCCAGCTCCGTGGGGAGAACCCACTTAGGCTGCATATGGACAAGGAAGGAGAAGACAGGTCCTGAGGAGCTTGAGCAGCTGCTTCAAAGCTTCAACCAGCGTGTTCAATCTCTGTCTTGGAAGATGTTCCAATCCTAATTGCCAGCCTTCAAAGGCTGCCAGCCCTGGCTTGAGAACACACTCCTGGTTGTTGCCTGTCTCTGCCTGATCCATCCTGCCCAGTGATGGAGGGAACCCACTGATCTGAGGGTGAAACAAGAGCTCAGGTTCCCTGGCCAGGGTTTCAGCTCTGTCGTGTGCAGCTGGGGGACTGTTGGTTTGAAGGATGAGCAGGGATAAGGATTAGATGACCTACTGCACCACCTCAGCCAGGGCGATTTATTTTAAGGCTTTTCTGTGAAGGATAACACATCACCTGCTCAAAGCTCGTCCTGACTCCTCTGAGCTTCTTGCAATGGCTCTTTCTGGATAATTTAATTCAATGTGCATGTTGTTATTCTGGCCTATCAACAGTCTAGCATCAGCTACCTGCCCAGGACCTTTACCAATTCCAAATGAGCCAGTTTAAACATCTTCTCTGACCTGTGCTGAGCAGCACAGAACGTCCTTGAGGGCTCCTCTGCCAAGCCTAAACGCCAGTGAAATAACTGTGGCACAATTCCCTCTTACATCCAGGTTGGAGAGAGACTCTCTCCGGGCTATAGGATCACAGAAGCCAACCTCCCCTCCAGACTTGCTGGCCCTGCTCACAGTGAATCCTCAGCTGTGAGTTTCAGATGCGCATTTCTTGCCAGGGAACAAGTCTGTTAAAGGGGCCTGTGTTGATGTGGCTGGTCCTCATCAGCTCTGATGCCAGCCCAGAATAACCACAGCACTGCTGCTGAGGAAAAATAAACTCTTTGTCATCAGTTCCTTGAAGCATCACTTCCAAATCCTTTGCCTCCCCCAGCTGTTTCCCCTCCACGGATTTCCAGACTGTCTGTGCCTTGATACAAACATATTTATCTGAAGAGAAGCTCTTTACAGACATGTTTCTCTCCCTCTGCCCTCAATTCATAAAGGTTTAAGCTCAGGTCAAGAACGTTTGACATTTCCCCACTTCATTTTTGCCTGGCTGTCAGCAGAGTTGTCTCAGTAGCACCTTTTGGACAGTGTCTGAAATTACCTGGTTCTCTCCATCTCCTTGCATAAGGACTGCTACAGCACAGACCCCAGTGGCACTGAGAGGATTCTCAGGTAAACAGAAAAAACCCCAGTCAGTTCAGGCAGTTTCTCCTGTTTCCTTTACTGTGTGATAACTTTTTGGGGGGTTAGATCAGTTCCTCTTGCTGATGGTGCAGCAGTGCTTTCAGAGCTCAGCAGTGGATGTAGTGGTCTCTGCCCTTCTTCCCCTCCTGCCCCTTTTGCCATCCAGCTCCCCGTGGTGTTTCTGCCACCAAATTCCCAGTTTCCTGACTCCCGTCCCCAGCCACTGTGTATTACCTGCGGTACAGATTAACAATGCCCTTGTAGATAAAGCTATGGCAAAGGAGAAATAAATCTGTTTATTTTGGACTAATGAGGCAAAACATTGCTGCACCAACGTGCTGATGAGGATGGGTCTTGCTAGAAAGGCAGGGGGTATTTAGAGCAATGTCGAGATCCTCAGGAACTGCCGTTTCCCATGTCTGACTCAATGAGCAAACACACAGAACTGGATAATCCTTAAGGTGCCTTTCAATCCAAACCACTCTGTGATTCCGTGATTCAAGGTTCCAATCTGAGTTCCTGCAGATAACAGAGAGGAATATTTAGGTGCTCTTAGCACTCCTGAAGCTTGCTAAGCTTAAATAAAAGAATGGTCCTGCTCAGGGTGCTCACAGACGGGTCAAGGCTCTTGCTGAAGAGCTTTTATTTAATGAGCTGTTTGAATGAAGGACGTACTCTGTCCCTCTGCTCGTACATAATATTTTTAAAATCACATATTTGCAGTGCATTGTTCATTGCTGTTCAAGGAAACAAATGATTTGCTTTTAACATAATCACTATCAGAAATAGGTTATTCAGCGTTTACTGCTTGGAAGTTAAGAAGGGAATCTGAATTTCTTTTTAGTCCCGTCCTCTTTTTTATAATAGATATACAAGCTGCAGGGCATACTTTTATGCTCCTGTAGCCAAGATTTTGTAGAACTGCCTAATAATCTATTTTGCATATTTATAAACACTTTATTATTTATTAATGGTGCATTTCAGGAGTAAATTTATAATCCTGCCATGTGATCTCAGCCTTTTAGAGAAAAATGGTTGCTCGTGTCAAAGAGCTGGGAATTAGAGCTGGCATAACAAAGAAATGAGTGAGAACATCTCATTAGTGTGAGAGCAAACGGGCAGGAGCCTCTGCAAGGATGAATACAGCACACGAGGTGCACGCACGGAGATGTCAAGTGCAGAACACAGCACTCAAGATGTATCAATTCCTGCTCTGTTTGCTCTAAACCCACAAGAACACAGCACGGACCCTTCAGTCATGTAAAACCACTGGCTCAGTACACCCAGTGCTCGCTCTCCAAGCTGACATTACTGCCCTTGGCCAAGCCACCTCCAGGTATTTTAAGCTTCAGGATTTTGAAGAGTCCTGATGTCCACCTTGGTGGGTTCAAGCCTGAAGATCAGATACAGGTGACCAATCACTTCACTGCTGATGGAAGTCACAGATCCCTCACCCATTTCCAGACTCACATCTGGATGTCTCAGGCATCCCCTCTCCACCCTGAGCATTATCAAACCACTCAGAGAGGGGTGCCAGGGGCAAACAAGCACATGTACAAATGTGGTTTCTGATACCACCAGTATTTCACTTAAAACTAAAACACCCTCTGTATGCTCAGAACAAATCCTCTGAGCTACTTTTTCTACCTTACCTGTCTAGGAAGCCCTGGAGATCTCTCTGGTGAGGTGTGGAGCTCTGCTGGTCTCCATGGGCTCGTAGCTAATGAAACACCCCCCAATCACCTTGTACCACTTGCAGTGATTGCTCCACTTGTGCCCTTTATCATTTTCTGGTCCTGACCCCTCCTCCCTCCAGTTTCATCAAGCGACCAAACACCTGCCAGGTTCTGTCCTTTCTAAAGCTGCTCCTCCCACCCCAGTCATTATCCACGAGGCCCAGGTGGAGAAGGAAGCCCAGTGAATAAGGCACAAGGCTGCAGATCCAAACAGAGCTGGCAGCTGGTGTAAAGACATAGCATTGGGCTGAAAGTTTCTCAGCTATTCAGATTCACCAAATCACATCCCTTTAAGTGCAAGGATGCTGAGGCTGCTCCAGTGCCTGCCCCATGGCCCCATGGCTGTGCTTCTGGGGAAACATGTCATTTTTGGAACCTGTGTGTCCAGAACTTCACAGTACAAAACCTTCCAACAGCTTCAGTGGTGCTGTGTGCATTTCTTACCCCTAGAAGATGCTTTCTCCTGGCTCCTTCCAGCCATAAAATGAATGACACTTCCTTCCCCGGTTCCAGGGCAGGGTTATTCAGCCATTTAACTGCGTGGCTGGGCTTGGAATCGCTGCACGGCTGGCTGGCTTTCCATCAGGCTGGGCTTGCAGCTTGTGCCAACCTGGGCAGCCTGAGCCACAGGAAAGACCTCTCAGAGCTCCATCCCTTAACCAGGGCTTCACAAGTCAGCCAGGGCATCACCACCCTGCACAGGGGGCTGCAGAAACTAAAGCTCCCACAACCTCAGGTCAAAAGCCTGGGAACCACATCTCTCTCTTTTCGCTCCAAAGCTGGCAAGCGGGGAGTGTGCAGTGAGGTCTCTCCTGGTGAGGGAGAGGTGATTAATGAGTCTGGCTCATAAAAGCTTGGAAGGAGAACTGAAGAGACCTGCCAGGCTCTTCATCAGCAGAACAGGCAGCCGAGCACAAGGTGGGTCTGCTCCCGTCACGGGGAGCTGCTGTGCAATTTGCCCTGTGCTGGAGGCATCAAGGTGCTGCTGCTGCTCTGGGGCAAAAGCCTCTGAAAGGTGATGTTCCCTCTGCTCATTTTATTTTATTTTATTTTTCTGAAAGGAACTCGGAGCGTTTGGAGTTTTCTTTGATAGGATTTTCAGAGGAAGCAGAGCAAACCGGCTGTGCCTCACCTTCTGATGGGGAGCGGGTGGGGAAGAACAGAAGTGGAGGGGAGAAGGTGAATGGAGCCGCAGTTTGGCAGATCCGAGTGCAGCAACGTGTCATTAATGCCATATAATTGTTCCCTGCACCTCGAATAATGTGAAAAGCATTAGCAGTAATAGCAGCTCTGTTATGTTCCTGTTTTGATGTGCTGTCTAAAAAGGTGAAATCTGAGGAAGGACACGAGGAACACGGAATTTTAGGCTTCCTTTGACACTTTGTTTTTGTGCAGAACCTGAAAATACTTCATTGCAGCCTATTAAGGGCTAATAAAAATGTGTGCAAACAAAGGAAACCTTTATGCAGCTCACAAATACTGGGTGTTCAGCAGGCGTGGGGTTAGTCAGTGGTTTTGGTGCTGCACTGAGCTTTTGTACACCTGTCTATGACACTCCCAAAAAACATGAGCTGCTAGGTCAGAGACCAAGAGCCCTTGTTAGGAGCTACCTTTATTTACCAGAACAGATTTTGTTGGCTTGGAAGCCTTGTTGGGTGGAGGTAGAAGGTGCAGGGGACACAGCCTGGCTTGAAGCACTGGGGGAGGAGTGTGTTCCTGCTGTTGTGGAGGTCAGCTCAGCCCCGGTGATGCGAGTGTAACATGGCCAATACATTAAATCATCTGGCTCGGTGGCTCCAGCTCTCTCCCCATCACACTCCACTGGCTGGCTCTCGTCACCGGGGTGTTTGGAAATGTGGTGTGGCACCTCCAAGCACCCCGAGGATGTCACAGCTTGGTGTCATTCAGCCTGCATTAGGCTTCGGTGCAGCACCTACTGACCACGAGTGAGGGAAGGAGGAAGGGCTCCTGCCAAAAATGCAGCTGGTTTAGCTGTGGCTCTGCTGAAATGACACAAAAGTGGATTTCCTGTGCTGCCAGCTCCCAGCCAGCAAGCCCTCATTTTGTTCTCAATACATGGACATGTCGTTTTGGTTTTTTGACTTTGTGCACCCAGCAGTGAAAACCCAGAAGGATGGACCCTGCTCCGGCTGCCACCAACACAAACGTGGAGCTTCCCCCACTGCTTGCAAGAATTCAGATTCTCGTGTGTACAAACAAACTGATTTTCCTTTCACTCCAGTGCACAGAGGGGAGAGGAGAGGCCTCAGTGGCACTGGGGGTGGTGGGTGGGTGGCTGCACGGAAGATATTCGGGTGAGATGCTGGAGTTTGTCACACCTCTCCCCCTTTCCCTGCCCGAGGCAGCCTGCAGCCTGCAGTGTTCACTGTCGCAGGGCATTTGCCATTGCTGCTGCCAGGAGGTTTCCTGGCACTCGGTGGGGAGCAGGGACTCGCTGAGAAGGAAGAACTCAGTGCGGCAGCAGCCCGGAGCGATGGGAGGTGAGAAAATCCTCGTGCACATATGGCAAGAGGCCAAGCTGAGATTTCACAGTTTGCTGAGACGTGGTCTTTGCAATGACCTACATTCCTGCATGATTTCTGGGATGCAAACGTGCACAGGACGTGGTGGAAGAGCTGGGGAAGGGCAGGAGGGGTGCGTGGTTTCTGGGAGGCTGCGCTGGTCACAGCTGGACCCTCAGTGTTGGGATCAGTGCTGCACCAAGAGCGCTGCTCCTGAACCAAGCCGGGCTGCCTGACCTGTTTTCCATCAGCCAACAACAGCACGACACCAGTGACAGATATGGCTCTCCCTGGGCAGCCTCAGAGAGCTGTGGGAGGCAGGAAGAGAAGAGGAGCATCGATAGTGATTTGTCCAGTGCACCTCGGTCTTGAAATGAACAGTTCAGGAGAGAATTTCAGTTATTTTTATTTCCCCAGCTATTCAAGCCGTGCTGTGTCCCTGATGCCAGGCTATCCAGGGTTTGGAGACATTCCCAGGGTGAATATCATCGCCCTTTCAGATGTTTTTGTGTCACTGAAAGGCCACCAAGCACAGCTAGGTGACCTGGGTGGCTGCTTTGAGCTATCAAATGCCTTCCCCAGGACGTGTAGGCACCAGGAATGATGGTTTTTTTCCATGCCTTGTCTCCAGAGCATGCTTCTTCTTCTTCTTCTTTCTCCCTTTTCGCATGCCATTCCTCCTCCTTCAGATTTTTTTTGTCTTTTCTTTCGTGATTAGCTTGTGAAAGGAATTGCTAATAATAATCTAGAACCATTTAAAATATCCTCCCAAACTTAGGGGAAGTAACAGGCATGTGAGAGCTTTTCCCTTCTCCCTGTGCAGGAAATCCAGTCAGTATGACTCATATTTCCTGGGTGTCCTAGGTGTAGAGGTGATGTGATGGATGGTGACAAGGCCTGAAAGGATCAGTGAAAGTGGCACTTCAGTAAAAGACAGGTGAAACATACAAAGAATTCCCTTATGCACAAAAAGCACCTGACAGGGGTTTTTTTGTCCCTCACCTATGTGAAGAAAGAAGAAACCTGGAGTGAAAAACTTGCCTCCAGTGAAGACAACAGCCAGAGTGCTGCCAGTGGCAACCAAGGGAGGACATTTTTGGGTGCACAGAGATTATCTGAGGGCTGGAGCAACTCTCCTATGAAAACAGGCTGAGGGAGCTGGGGTTGTTCAGCCTGGAGAACAGAAGGCTCCGTGGAGACCTCATTGTGACTTTCCATACCTAACAAGGGCTTCTAAAAAAGAGGGAGGCCGACCTTTTACAGAAGCAGATAGTGATAGGACAAGGGGGAACGGTTTTAAACTTTAAGAGGAGAGCTATAGATTGGATATTAGGAATAAATTCTTTATTGTAAGGCTGCTGAGGCCCCGGCACAGGGTTGCCCCATCCCTGGAAGTGCTCAAGGTCAGGTTGGATGGGGCTCTGAGCAGCCTGATCTAGTGGAAGGTGTCCCTGCCCATGGCAGGAGGGTTGGAACGAGATGATCTTTAAGGTCTTTCCCAACCCAAACCATTCTGTGAATCTGGGATTCCACAATCATTTCTGGAGCTGCTGCCTGCCCGTGGCTCTGCCAGGGTGCCATGTGTGGGTGCACCTTCCTCTACTCCTGCCAGCCTCATCCAACACACTGGAAAGACAACAGGAATGCTAAAATCCCTTTTGTTGTCCATCCTGCTCCTGCAGGGCATAAGCACAGCTAGTGCTGAGTGAGGAGATGCTGTTGCAGAGACCTGAGTTTGCTGTTGGCTCAGGCAGGGCCTCGCTGCAGCCGTGTGTGCAGGACACGCATGGTCTGGGCAGCATCTGCTTGGGCACGGCCATACCTTCCCTCCTTGGACACCCAGGCAAAGCAGGGCACTCGTGTGTGTATTCCAGGCTCAACCTGAGGCTAGAAAGCACCAACACTGGCATGAGGGGCTTGTCTGGAGCTGTGAATGTAGGTCGTGCTGAAGACCAGCGACCTACATTTCCCAGGTTTGAAACTGCAGAGTAAAGAAAGTCACAGTCACCGAGCCCCACAGTGTCCTGCTGCTGTCCCTGCCACGGGGGACACCAGCCTGGAAGGTCCAGAACAGGAGGGAGATGGCCTCTTCTGGGGAAAACTGGGGTGCACTGGGCTGGTTTGAAATAATTACAGTTTGTAAGCCAGTGCTGTGTTTGTGCTGGAAGGGCTGTGAGCACCCTGGAGCAGCCATGGGGTGAGGAACCTGGGGTGTTGGTGGGAGTTGTCATCTCATCCCTTCAGAAGCAATCAGGGCTCACTACTGTGGGAAAAGTTAAAAGTCTTGCCCTAGGCCAAGCTGGTTGCCTTTATCACAACAAAGAAGTGAACCAGGATCTCTCCCCAGGGAGCATGAAATGCTGAGCCCTGATCCTCTCTCTGAATCACAGCTCTGTTTCCTTCCCACCTATTTCTTCCAGGCCCACGTTCTGCCCTGCTGCTGCTTCTGCCATTCCTCAGCCTCTCAAGCATCCAAAAGTCAAAACACTGGCTTGAAAGGGTCTGAAAAGATCTCAAATGTGGCTTGTTTGTTTATTCATTAGTGCTTTATTGTGTTTTATATAATGTTGCCTCCTAATTAACTTGAGCATCTCAGTGGGCAGCTATTTACACACTTCTCTGCACACTCTGCCACCTGCAAGGTCTTCTAGTTTGGGGTTTGGAAGTGAAAAATGAGCATGGACTCAGACTCAGGAGCTGGAGCTGCAGAAAAAAGCACTCTTTGAAGGCATATGAGACTCAGAGGAGGATCAGAGTCTTCTGAAGTGGTGTGCTCAGGTTGTAAGGGCATCACATGAGAGCCAGAGCTATCCTGCCTGCTCCAAATGCATCCTCCTGGGGTGTGTTTGATGCTGGAGAGCCGGAGCACGCTGGATTTCAGGCGGCGTGGAGGTCAGGAGCCAGGGCACAAACAGAGTTCTGGCAGGTTTGGGCAATTAGCAGCCCTTTTTGTGTCCGCAGCAGAATGTGCTGCTACCTCTGTGCAACCTGTGTAGTCTCATCAGGCTTTTCAACATCTGCAATTGCCAAAGCCTTAGCAGGGGATCAAGTGTTAGATCCCCTGTTCACCTGCCTTGGCGTTAACTGGAGAATTATTAGTATAATAAACATTTAACTTGTTTTTTAAGCCTTTGGTGCAGAACATTTTGTAGGATTTGACTGCAAATCCGAACCCTGTGGCTTTTGTCAAAATACTAAATACAGAATTCTCTGCTTGCCTCCCTTCTGACATCATTAATGATAATAATCATCCCCCACAGCTGCTAATCCTCTTTGCAGAACGCTCTGCCGAGAGCCGAGCTGAGTCTCTTCTGCCCTGCATATTCTGCAGTCATTTGTATCAATTCGATATGACCATGGAAACGACCTGGTGGGACTTCAGGCTGATGGAAATGACCACGGGAGATGGAGGGCAGCAGGGACAAGCACACACTGGTCAGGGATGGCTTAACCAGTTAGTGAAGTTTGGTGGTGTCCTTCAGGGTGGGCATGGCACAGCCACGTCCTGCTCTTCATGTGAGCAAAACCACGGCAGAAGGCACTTACCAGAGCAAGGATTCCCCCTGAATCCCACCTCAAAGCTTCAAAAATCCTAACTTGCTTTTATTTTTAACATGGGCAAAAATCTAGTCCGGTTGCTGTGTGGGAAACACACCCAAGCAAACAGAACCTGCTGGTGATTAGCCTGACCTCCTGCCTGAGAAAGCGATTTATTTTTTACATCTATCTCCTCTTGATGTGTGGGTGTTAAGCCTCAGCTCATTTCATGCCTCCCTTTAAAATCACCTCTGAAGTGATGGGTCCCCTCAGACTAACACTGGAGTGGTGATTGCAGTATCTCTGGGACAGCCTTTGCCACGGGCTCACATTCATCAAGCACCAGTTATGGTGCAAATTCAGCCTCGCAGAAGAATGGCAAGACCTCAAATACTCCCTTGTACAACACTAACAGGGAGCTTTTATTTAATGTTCTCCAACAATCTGTCTCCCAAGAGCTTTAACAAGGTGGGCTACAGTTTCTCTCTTCCTTTGGAAAATCAAGAGCTGCAGCAGAGATACTAAATTATGTCCTCAAGTTCATACATTTTAAGGGCTGCCCCACACCACCAGGGAAATAATTCCCATTAAATATACTGCTGATGAAATTTTCAATTCTGCGTGCCTGAAGTTTTCCATGGAAATGACATGATTTTTGCAGATGTTCTTGACTGGGAAAAAACCAAGATGACCCAACCTGCACATTTCAGGCACGATTATCCAATCTGTGAGCTGTCATGTGGACCCCACAGCCCCACAGAGGAGAGGAGCACCAGGGTGTGCTGGATCCAAACTGTGATGCCAGTGGGGCTTTTCTCCAACAGGAGGGTGGATGTCGGACAGGCTGGAACCTTTTTAGTCATTCCAAATTCCCCCTCCCTTATGTGTATGTGTGTCACTTTCTCTTCTTTGAAATGCGTGGCTTTTGTCTCCATTCCCCAAAAAGACAAATGCTTAGGCACTTCAGTGGAAATACTCTTCTGCCTGGTGGGTGGGATGGGATTAAATTGTCAAAGGGATGGAGAACACGGATTTTCCTGCTCACAGGTCCCCTGCCTCCTGCAACAAGTCTGTGCTCTAAAAAGTTGCAAATTTGTGCCCTGTCTGAAAGTTTTGAACTGCCCACTCGCTCAGATTTATGATAATTACTGAGGTGTCCAAAGGGAAATAGCTTTTCCTTGTGGTCTGTAGAAGATTCCCAGTCTGAGTCCTCTGTCCCAGCCTTTCCCCGTTTCTCCCTCCTGGTTTATCATTTCTCCCTGCTGGTTTATCACAGCCCCGAGACAAGGTCCACAAGGCTCATTCTTTCTTTTTTTTTTTCTTTATGAAATGCCTCGTGGTCCTTTTACCAGCACAATGTAAAACCTAATCATAAATAATTAAAACTACAGCTGTCAAAATAAACGGCTGAAGTCCATGCTGGCAATGCTGTGAAATATTATCCTACCAGGCTTTGCGGGGGCAGTTGGATTTTTGTGTGCTGGCAGCCGGAGCCTGGCAGTGCCCTGTAATCAGCAATGAGTTTCCCAGTCATTAGTTCAAATTAGAGCAGCTCTGATGACAAGTCAATGGCAACTCCAAAGGCTGAGCAAGGTGCAGACTGACCCTCCTCGCGAGCAGAGCAGAATGGTTTATTTTGTCCCAGTTTCTGAACAGAGGAAGGGCACAAAGCACTTGTGTAACGCTGTGTTCAGATGGGTTGGCAGCCGGGAGGGCTGGGGCCAGCAGTGAGCACGTGGCTTTGGTCAGAGAGGCAGAAATTTCAGCAGCAGCCAGCAAACTCCTGGGATCTGGACAGGGCTGGAGCTTCCACGTGTTCTGCAGACCATGGTCCCCCAGTGCCCTTTCTTTGGGCTTTATTTCATACCCACCTTCTCCTCATCTTCTCCCTCCGAAACAAAGCTAGAGAGACATATTTCCTGCAAGTAAATACACATTGATTTGGACAGATCCGGTGGTGTGATGCGTGCAGCAGGGTTTGCAATGTGAGCATCCAGCTTAGACACCACGGGGCAGGGTGGGGCAGAAGTTTCCATTTGGGTCTTGCTTCAAACTGCTGTGGGAGGCTCTGGCTGTCAGGGTCTCTGCTCCCACCAGTACAGCAGCAAGAATAAGCTCTTTAAGATCCCCTGAACCTCTGTTTTCTCTCCCAGCCATCAGGTTTACCCCCTGGCTTCTAGCAGTGAAGGTCCTGACCCAGGAGCTGCAGCCATGGAGGAGATGAAAGTAAGCTGTAGGTGAGAGTGGGATGTGAGCCTCAGGTAAAAGCTGAGGAATGGGGGAAAGGGGTGCTGTGAGCTTGCACTACTTTTTTTTTTTTCACAGGGCATTATATTTGTGGAGTTTTCGAAGTCGCAGCTCTTGAACCTGAGATTATTTGGGTTGCTCAGCTTTCATTAATACAACCAAAGCTGTGAGTTTCTAGCCCTCAGGGTTACAGGGGGAAAGCTTGAAAAGAGACCCTGAGAACCAGAAAAAAAACATAATAAAATTAAAAATAGATGGCATACAGGAAGATTCCCACACATATTACTCCAAAAGCATTCCCTGCCACTACCTTGCTGCCTGATCTGTGTTGGGTCACTCAGACCAAGCCACCTCAACCCTGTAATGCCCAAAATGCCATGTGCCAGCCCTTGGCCAAACTACAGAGCAGCTGCTGTCACTGGACTCCAAGCTGTATTTTTAAATGCCTGGATTTAGCTATGGAGATGACAGCACCTCCCTCCATGGCTCTGTTTTCTTTCTCTGTGGAGTGAGGATAATAGCATTAGGTCATTGTCACAAATCACATTGAGCCCTTCGTTTGAGGTGGGAGGGGATGTTTCTTGCAGAGCCCCAGGCATTTTGGAAGCATAAGTCCTGGTGAAAATCAGTTTGCAATTAGTCTTAGATGATTTTTGAAATTATTATTTCTCTGCTGGAGGGTGAGGTCTCATCCCTTACACGGAGTTATTGCTTTCACTCCGGAACAGGAGCTTTTGCTTGCAAAGGTTTTCCCCAGCTCCTACCCAGCTGCTAAACAAGCCCTTCTCCAGGTCCTGGGGGCCTGAGGCTGGACACCCATTTCGTGGGTCCAGTGCCCTCATGGGAGTGACCTCTGGGCACTGCTGCTGCCTTCTCAGCCAGGAGCTTTCCAATCACTGCTGTGCTTGGATTTCTCTCCCATCACCGATCTGGCTGAGCCCTTTGAGTGGCTTTTAAATGCCACCTCCCCTGGGACTTGTTAAAGTGCTTTATCAGTGCCCATCTTCCTCTGCAGGGATGACCTTTAACTCATCCCTGCTGTTGCTACCTGACTCAGATCACCTTGGAAGAAAGGTTGCCATGGCGATTTCATATTCAGCTCAGCCAAAAAAAAACACCAGCTTCTGTATCTTATTAAATGCTGCCTTTTGAGGACCCTACGCATGGAGAGCCAAGGCCAGGGGTTGCCTGCATTCACTGCAGCCAGAAGTTTGGTCACCAGGAGTTTCCCTGCCAGCCAGCCTGGCTGTTCCTTACCCCTTTGCCAAGCCAAATGGGTTGTTTTGGGTTTGATTTTTTTTCCCCCACGTTAGGTTATAAGCTGGGGGTTTGAAGCCATTAGTATTACTATGAAAACACTCCTCTGCAAAATGTCAATCTGCCTTTTCAAGGGGATTTTTCACCGCTCTAGTCTAAACCATGCTGTCAAATGTCAGGAATGGATGTTTAATGAGGATCAGTTGGAAGCCTTAATTGGATGGGTATTCAATGGGCTTCCTTTTTTTTAGGTTGTTGTTTTATCCTTGGGACTCTGTTTTCACAGAGATCCTCGTTAAATTTTAGAAGCTAATCTCCATTTAAACTACAAGCTTAGGGAACTGTGGTCCTTGGGGGCTGCTGGGAGCCATGGCTGTTGTGGGCTTTCATTGAATTCGTCTGGAAGGCAGAGAGAAAACTCATCCAGAATGCTTCTGTAGAAGCAGGGAGGACCATGTGGGGGCATAGGCAGTTCTCTTCTTGCAAAAAACTGAGTAACACACATGGAGAAAACAGTCTGAAGGCATCAAGGTAGTGGGAGAGATGGAGAAAGAGCCCAGGAGTGTTGTGGTGGCTGGCCCAGGGTTCTCTCTCCACTGAGAATGTGAACACAAAGACACGAGGAAGGGGACCAGCCCACAGACATGTCCAGATGCATTCATCTCCAGATGGATTGGGCACCCCAGCAGCAGGCAGCAAACCCCTGATCCTTTCCAAGGCCATGAACAAACCCAAACCCTCATAATCCTTTAAAACCAGCCAGAGATGATGCCTGCATGCCCTGCAGCCGCCTCTCCAGGCCTCATTAACTCCCTTCCATCCTGTCCCAGGGTTTCCCTGCTGTCACCTCTGTCAGAGGCAACAGGTGCTGCACAAAATGATTTTAGTGTGCCTGTCACCAAGCATAAAATGCATCGTGCTCTGTCGTCTCAGAAATTACAGCTGAAACTCCTCTGAGCCATCCAAAGACCATCCCAGCCCAAATCCAACATCCTCCTCATCCCACCTCCTGGCGTGTGATCCTGCTCCCAATCCTCTGGCATGTACCATGTTTCTGGCAGACAGATGTACCTGATGGGGAAACAGCCACTTGGCAGATCCCCACAGCAGCATGGAAGCCCCCCTGCACTTTACTGTCTGTGCAGCACGTGCTTCCTGACAGGAAAACCTTTCCCAGAGGGTTTATTTCTCCATGTGAGCTCAGTGTCCCAAACTCTTTTACACGAACAATTGTTCTTTGATTTTCTTCCCCCNTTTACAACAGATGATTGTTAAAACATCCTGGTTTCCTCTCATCGTGCTTTTATTGCGTTTTTAATTAAAACCTTGGGAAGACCATAAAAGACACATCACAGATGCGAGCGTTTCCATGCCCTGTTTCACATTAAACACCCATAAATACCCGCACACCCCTTCAGCAGCTCCCTGCCCCCTTTGGCCTGTGACACACTCAGGGGTCCACGTTTTTAACAGACACTTTGCCTTGGAACTGGCTCCTAATCCAACACACACGCAACACCTTCCCTCCATCCCTAATTGCCTTTCATTTAACGCGTGCAATTACCAAAATTGCTTCTTCCAAAAATAAACCACCGAATGTTCAGAGCTGCCTGGCTTCTCAGATGGTTTTCGGCCAAGAAATTTGTGCCCTCCTGGTCTCTCCTGGGAAGTCCAGGAGGAGGCTGGCATGCTTGTAAGTCTGCCCCTTCCATAAAATCCTGAGAAAAGGTGCCGTGAAACCCGTGCTCGAGGCAGGTGAGACGCGCAGGTTACAAATCACAACGCCTGCCCGGTCATTTCCAGCCATTTGTTATGGTGTCTTAAGTCAGCAACCTCAACAACTCCCCTGGTCTCCAGCCAGGAATAAAAGTGCTGAAGGAAATCAGGCCACGGTAATTTCCCCAAACCCCAGAGCTAACATGCATGGCAATTAATTAATTTAGTGGAGAGAGGTTTTTTTCTGCTATGAGCTCTCCCAGGGGCTGCCACAATAGCCCATCTCCTTGGCGGTCATCTCATGGCTTCAATCGTGTGTCCCACACAATTCTGCAGGGAAATTCAGCAGAAATGTTTCCAGCGTGGTGCCTGAAATTCAGCCTCTGAGGCCCATCTTTCAAAGCAGGAATGTGACCTGAGGAAGCGGATGAAGTCGAGGTGCTGCTGGGCTGCAAGTGCCTCTTGATTTCAGCGAGGTCAGGACGAGTCCCACCACACGCTGGCTCCTCAGTGCAAGGAACAGCACAGCATGCTACGACTTGGAGTCTTTGGGGGCTAATTATTTGCTTCAAAAGAAAAGAAAACATCCAAGTCTGGAGCTTGTGGTTAACAAAGAGCTTGTAGGAGCAAAGTTCATTTCCCCTAGAGTCGTTTTAGTCATGGAAGAACTTCAAGAGTTCTTTCTCCAGCTTCCTTGAATTTGTCATTGAAAGTTGCCTGAATTATGCCTGCAAACATCTTTAAATCTGATCACAGATGGAGCATAAATGCCATGTTATTGAAGTTGAAGGACACAGCTTACTTTCTGGGGAATAATACATTGGAGGAAGCTGATACAGAATCACTAGGATGATTCTTGTTTTGTTTTCTTTTAACCATGTTTCCTTCAAAGCTTCCATCCACAGCACAATCCTCACCCACCCCCGTAACTAATTCATTATTTTACAGCAAGTAAAATCAAACAGGAGACAAATGATTGTTGTTTAGTGCCATTAGTTTCAATGGCTTTGCACAATATTTGAGTCATTGGCTCTCGTCTTGCTTTGGAGGAATCCCAAATCTGGATGAATCTACGCACATTATAAACCATCCATGGGGCCAGGCCAGGCCTGCCTAACAGATGGAGGTCCATATGCTTTGGCTCTGCACCCATATGGAACACTAATATGCAGTCCAGGAATAGAGCATGCCTCTTCTCCTCTTCCTAGCAATCTCCACTCCAAAGTCATTCCAGCCACAAGCTGAGTTAAGCAAGTTCATCTGGAGGCAGTGCAGCAAGACACTACAAGACTGATGGTCCAAGCATAATATTTTCCTTGCTCTGTGGTTCCTGCTGGAGCCAAAATTGCAACATTTTCTAGAAAGCGGCGCGTGAGGCTTTCCAGAGCACTGGTTAAAAACCTCATTACGCTGCTTTAATGTGCTTTAACCTTTGCTGCCTGGGTCGTGCGAGAACACCGAGTGCTCCATCGAGAACACCGAGTGCTCCATCGTCCCTCGCCGGAGCAGCTTCCCCAGGCAACCAAGCCAGCAAATAGCTGAGGGGATTTCACAATGCCTGGGAGGTTTTGTTTGCTGGAGGCACAGGATTAGTGTCAGATGGCCTGCCACCATTTCAGCACAGGGGGCTTCACTTTTATTGCTGGCAGAGTTCCTCCAGCTGAGCCGTGGGTTTGTTCCGGCCAGGCACTTCGAGAGGGGATAACGGTCCTGGCTGATTTTTGGCATTCAGGGAGTGTTTTTTCCTATTCCGTGCTCAAACCCTGTGCTTTTCTCATGGATTCAACATCAACAGATACAGCTCACTTCTGTTTTGAGCATGAGAGCAGTAAATTCAGTGCCTGCACTGTGCAGTCTTCAAGGAGTTTGGTATCTCCTTTAGGATGGCATCTCCCTGGCCATCCCTGGGGTCTGTCCTCCTCCTGCCTGTGCCTTCTTTGGGGGGCTGGAGATGGCTGAGGAGTCCTATGCTGTTACCCAAGCAGGAGATATTTCCATCCATGCTGTTACTTCACGTTTGCTCTCAGCTCATGCACAAGGTCTTGAGGGCATCACAGTAGGAAGGGCCAGTGAGTGCTGATCCTGGTTCTCATAGGGGCACTGGTAGGTTTGCTTGGAGATGATGTTGAGCAGCCAAATGCATCTGCCTCCAGCCGGGCTGTGAAGGGAACGGGCCTGTGACAGCTTCGCTCGTGCATCGGGTCAGGTTTGATGGACAGGAGTTCGTCAAACAGGGGTTATTCCAGCTGGAAAAGGAGCTTATTGCTGAATGCCCTGATGTTGCTAATCCTGGGAGAGAAGCCCATCCACCCTCTGGGGTGGAGGATGATTTTTTTGGTTATCATTCAGGCCTCTGTCCAAGGCCTTTCTCAGTAATTTCCTTGCCTACACAGGTGATGTGCAACCACTGGGGGGGCAGAAATAAGACATGGAGCCNTGGGCTGTGAAGGGAACCGGCCTGTGATGGCTTTGCTTGTGCATCGGGTCAGGTTTGATGAACAGGAGTTCATCAAACAGGGGCTATCCCAGCTGGAAAAGGAGCTTATTGCTGAATGCCTTAATGTTGCTAACACTGGGAGAGAAGCCCATCCACCCTCTTGGGTGGAGGATGATTTTTTTGGTTATCATTCAGGCCTCTGTCCAAGGCCTTTCTCAGTAATTTCCTTGCCTACACAGGTGATGTGCAACCACCGGGGGGGCAGAAATAAGACATGGAGCTCATTCCCTGCTGCTGGTATCCACAGTGAGGAGATGAGCCAAGGTAGAACTCGGACATGAGCACTACTGGAGTTACAGAGGAGATTTGCCAGCTCAGAGGCACTCACTTGTTTTCACAGAGAAAAATAAGATTAGTAAGTAGTGAAGAAGAGGAAGGCTAGCAAGAGTTTGATGTGGTTAAAAGGGAGGATCCCAAAATTCTGCTGTCTGGTGCTGAGGGTGATAGAGTAACACTTAGAGATGCAAATATATGCTAATAAACCGTTCATAAACGTAAGAAACCTAAAAATTAAAGCAACCAAAATACCAAAAGAGCTGAAAAATACGTGTTTTGACAAAGCATTACATTGGAGACCATGGTTATGCGCCTGGTTTTACCTTGTGACATTGAGGGGCACTCTGGAGGAAACCAAACTACTTCCCTGCCGTCCCCTGTGGGTCTCTCAAAGCTTTAAGCTTTAATCTCCATAGTTTCAAGCCTCTCTAGCATGAAATTGGATTGTTTAAATTTTGAAAAGGAGTGGTGGATAAAAAAACAATATCTATGTCATGATTTGTAGATGGTGCAACCTTTTTTGAGACTATTTTGCACAAAATTAAAAATGAATTAGTATGGGGATCAACTGAAATAATTTGTATAATTTGAGACTGTCTGAAGTGCTCAGTGTTATTCCCAAGAAGTATCCAAAATGCAATGTAAAAATGCAAACAACTTTCATTACACCTTGAATACAAAATACTGCGTCTTTCTGGTTTGCAAGACCGGTGTCTCAAAAAAAAAAAAAAAAATCTGTTTTTTCACAGGACTAAAAAAACCCCTCAGGCAGCTTGAAAAGAAATTAAAAGGTAATTTGAATCACAGTGAACATTTGCACTTTGCTCACTAATTATCTGTTCTGTGACTGGAGCAGAGGGTTGATGATTGACCTGCAGCAAGCCCTGGCTGATGGAGAGTTTGGGGCAAGGAGACTGTCCCTCCTGCATTCCTCTGCTGTGGGGCTGGGAGGGAAGAGGTGCCTGGGCGAGGGGCTGGGGGGTGTGGGGAGCAGCCAGGGGATGCTGTGCTGCAGTTCAGAGGAGCTGCTGCAGCTGAAACCACCGCAGTCAGCTTTGAACGAGGCAGTGCAGGTATTCATTACAATATTACAGAAAGGATGTTGGCAGCGGAGCCTGCGGACTCTGGGGTTTGACCAAGGAGATGTGCTTGGTGCCAGGGTCAGATATGGGCACGCTAACCCCCAGGAGAGCAACAGCCATGTCATTTCATATATATATTTATATATATATATATATATGTGTCAAAGCTGTGGCAGGCTCCAAGGCCGGGATGTGACCCAGCAAACCACGGATAAAACGAAAAGCCATTCAGACAGCTGAGCTTCTCATCGTGGTGTGGGGAGCAGGCAACACACAGCCCTTATCCCCAGGCTGCTGTACATGGAAAATGCCCCAGGGGCACACGGTGAGGAGAACACTCCGTTTGGCCAGAAGCACCTTTTAGAGCATTGCCCCAAGAAGCCACGCTGGGAAACAGCCTCAGACTCCAGGCTTAGCCAGTTGGAGACTCAAATTTGCCTCTATTCTGCAAGTTTAGGTCACTTCTTACCATCCAGAGGCCTTTTGGCACAAACGTGCCTAACCCATGGGAGGGAGCTCCCCATCCCAGAGCCACCAGCACCACCAGTCTGGGCCAGCCTCACTGCTGGAGGGAGTGGTGGGATGGAGGAGGGAAGAGCGAGGGGAGCTGCTGCTGCCATTTAGGGCAGTTACCCACATCCACGGAGCAACACGTGCACCTGCATCTCTGCCTAAGCAGCATCAAAACTCTCTTTTGTTTCAGTCTTGATGACAGAAGAGCCTTAATTGGGCATGAAGAAATCCATCAAGCAGCAGCTTGGTGCAGCCCCCGGGTCCCCACAGCATCTGGCAGCTGCCGTGCTGCTCCGGGGCTGGCGGCTGCCCCAAAATAGCCCAAATATCACCCACGCACCCCAAGCACTGCTGCAGGAGGCGAGTCTGAATCTCTGCTCCTGCTGCTCATGAACAGCACAAGGGCTTTATGGCTCACTGGGGCTTGGTGGAGCCAGGTCCCAGCTATTTGCTGGAAACCGAGAGGATAAATTATGTTTCCAACCTGAGGAGCTGCTCAGAGAACCAGACCAGAGGGCTTGACACAAAACACTAAAGCGAGGGGAAATTTCTAGTTGTTTTTCGTGCATATAAACACAGCAGAGACCAGCCTGCAGGGCAGCAAGGTGAAATGGGAGCTCAGCCAGGGATTTCAATAGCTGCAGGGTCTTGCTCATGGTTTAATGCATTTTTACAACAGGGGTGGAACAGGACCCATTCTGGGAATAGAAACATCACCAGCAATTTCATCCCCCTGAATAATTTGCTTGTAACTTGCCTTTGCTTTGATGCAGCAGCTGCTTCAAGGGCACCAGAAGAAAAAAAACCCTCCTCCCATCCCCTTTTCACCCCCCAGCACCCCCGTGTTGTGCTGCTGTAGCTTCAGCTCAATAATCTCTGTAGGCACAGCGAGGACATCCTGCTGGCTTTGGATGCCTCCCTGGCACAGCACTGACATCCACCCCACGTGGGCAAACAAGCCCAGCCTTCCCCTCTCCTTCACCAGCAAAGGGGGTCCCAGGGTCTCCCCATTTAATCCCATGGCACTTCATGGTCTTGGCCTCCCCTCTCGCCCTTCTATTTGATGAAAATACAGAATAAAAATAAAACCCCCGCACATTTATTTAATTTCCTCTATTTTTATTTAAAAAGAAGGTTTGCTAACAGCAGTCAGTACCATGGCCCAGGCCCCTCGATACAACAGTTGGGTTTAGCAGTCCCTGCAGCTCCATCCCTGCTCTGTCCCTCCCCTCTGCTGGGTACAAACCTGGGAATTATCTGGCTTTAAGAACCGCTCCTGAATCACGGGAAGCTCCTTGGCATTGCAGATTACTTCCATCCTGCAGTTTTACTCCCTACTTCTTTCTGTCTCAGCTTAAGCTGAGGTTCACAGCCAGGTTTAGCTTTATCGCTAAACTAAAACCAAGTAAAAAAAAAAAAAGCAAAAAAGAAAAAAAAAAAGGAACCAGTTTAAAAAAAAAAAAAAAAGACATGAAAGAAATAATTTTCTGGTGCTGGAAAGAAACATCCCCTCAGTGGCAGATTAGCCCACATTTATCCACTATAATGTTGCTTATACCTTAATCTTAGCCATCTTCATCTGACACTAATTAGCAGGCTGGAGGCTCCTATGGGTACAGTAGCTTCTACGGCCCAAAACATGAGTGAGCTCTTCCTCTTACCACTTGAAGCACTCAGCTTTTAAAGAGACAATGTCAAGTATTTCAGCCCCAAACTGTACACTTTTTAACTTAAAAAACACGGCAGCAGGAGGAGGCCCAGAGGTGATGATACCCAGCCATGGCAGCAGTGAAGTGCATGCCTGAGGTCCGCCTGTGCAGTGTTATTTACTCTCCCACAAATTAAACCCAAACAGCCCTCGCTGAACCCTGGACTCACCTGCATTCTGGCACTGAGTGCTAATTAGGAGACAAACAGAATAAGCTGCAGAGGCAGAAAATGAAACAGAATCATCAGATCAGTCTAGTTGCTTCCTTCAAAACCCCCCAAAATCAGAGAAAAGCAAATGTGGTTATAAAAAATTCTTTGTATTTCGGGTTCTGTCTGGGAGAAAAAAAAAAAAAAAGGAAAAGATTATTTCTGTGATGTTCATCACTAGGCAAGCATCCCACCAAGATCCGTCTGACATCCTATTTAACTGTTGGGAGTGAGAGATAATTAGGGCTTGAAAGGACTGACAGAGTGGGACTCCAGGAATTCAGCACAGAGTGCTGGTTCTTTGGGGAGAAACTGAAAATAAATTATTTAGACTGGAAAAAGTCCCTTGAAGTCCTGTGGTCTTTCTGCTTGGCTGGGTCTAGGCCTATCACCCATATTTTGGCAGTTTTTGGAGAGGGAGAGAGGGCAGGCTGCGCAGCAGGCAGCAGTTGGGAATTAGAGGAATTAGAGCTGGATGTACTCATGGTTTCCACGAGCCCTGACAGATGCTGAGTGTCTTTGTGGCACAGTGGGACACTCAGCACTAATGGTGCTGGTTTGTGGCAGCAAAGCTCCTTCCTGCCACGCTCCAGCATCTCTGCTCCTTCCTACGTTGCTCCTTGGAAGGAAGAGAAATACACGTTCAGCATCCTCCTCACCATCCCCCTGGCCCAACGCCGATGGTCTCGTGCTCTGGGGGCCCTCACACATGTGAGAGTCACTGGGATCAGCTCAGCTCTGCTCCCTGCCATCTCCTGGAGACCCAGCTGCAGCCCCGGAGGCTTCTCCCTCACCACTCCGAAGGCCGTGCCCAGCCTGGCGCGCCACGTCTGGATGGATCTGGGCACTGGTCCCTGCTGGGCAGGACCCGGGTCCTGCTCGGTGCCACGGGCAGTCCCTGGGCTGTGAGAGCCGCCAACAAACCTTCCCTGCCCACCCCGC